>SJYV01049133.1:99066-135147 GCA_006410875.1 Neotragus pygmaeus | reverse complement strand
TCTGACTGGTGTGAAATGGTACCTCACTGTGGTTTTGATTTGCATTTCTCTGATAATGAGTGATGTGGAGCATCTTATCATGTGTTTGTTAGCCATCCATATTTATTCTTTGGAGAAATGTCTACTTAGTTCTTTGGCCTGTTTTTTGATTGGATCATTTATTTTTCTGGACTTGAGCTGCATAAGTTGCTTGTATATTTTTGAGATTAGTTGTTTATCCTTGCCACTTTAATTTTCAGACCTAAGAGGACCCAGGAAAACATTTTCCTGTTCTACAAGTTGGAGTCCTCATATTAATAAGTCCTGCAGACACTGCAATTTAAAGTACAGTGTTTCTCCACCTGAGAAACTAATAGCTTTTATTTTGCTTTTTTAACTACAATACAGTTTCCTCTTCTGTTAAAGTAAAAATTTAAAAGAAATTTATTGCCTTTATTCAAGGATATTCATGAATCAAGCAGCTTCCTATCTAGCAGATAGAAAAGAGCTTTGAAGAGCCATACAAGGCAAGATATTTTGTAGCCATGTGGCAAGTTAGTACTCCACAATGAGTCTCACCTTTTAGACCTATCCACAATTTTCATCTTCATGGTAGGTGTTGCAAAGGGAACCAAAACTGCATCATTCACATACTGATTTATCATCAATTAAATATGGTAAGCACCTATTATGTGCCAGCTAATTTTTCAGGAACTAGAATTATAGCAGCAGATATAACTGCTGCTTACAAAGATTCTTACAATTGAATAAAATTGAACACAAAGACAAATAGATATACAATGTAAATAAGGAAAGTGAAAGTTGCTTAGTCGTGTCCGACTCTGTTCCATGGCCTATACAGTCCATGGAATTCTTCAGGCCAGAAAATTGGAGTGGGTAACATTCTCCAGGGGATCTTCCAAACCCAGGGATCAAACTCAGGTTTCTTGCATTGCAGGCGGATTCTTTACAATATAAAAAGTAAAATAATTAAAAATATGACAACTGCTAGATGAAAGAACAGGTTTTATATTTGAGTCAAGTGTCTATGTGCAGGTTACAAACTCTGAATTTTAATTTGAACATTTTGAGTTGAAGTTCCTTTTGGAGACTCCCTTTCCTAAAAAAGAGTCTAAAATTCTATATTAGGTATTTATTTGGAAATTTCTCAAAATAATTATGGCCAAAACCATGAAGAAGACAGATATATTTCAGGAAANCCTTCCCTCTCCTCTGGGGCCCTGCTTCATCCTCTCCCTCCTTCCCTCTCCTCTGGGGCCCTGCTTCATCCTCTCCCTCCTTCCCTCTCCTCTGGGGCCCTGCTTCATCCTCTCCCTCCTTCCCTCTCCTCTGGGGCCCTGCTTCATCCTCTCCCTCCTTCCCTCTCCTCTGGGGCCCTGCTTCATCCTCTCCCTCCTTCCCTCTCCTCTGGGGCCCTGCTTCATCCTCTCCCTCCTTCCCTCTCCTCTGGGGCCCTGCTTCATCCTCTCCCTCCTTCCCTCTCCTCTGGGGCCCTGCTTCATCCTCTCCCTCCTTCCCTCTCCTCTGGGGCCCTGCTTCATCCTCTCCCTCCTTCCCTCTCCTCTGGGGCCCTGCTTCATCCTCTCCCTCCTTCCCTCTCCTCTGGGGCCCTGCTTCATCCTCTCCCTCCTTCCCTCTCCTCTGGGGCCCTGCTTCATCACTTCCTCTCCACCCTGCTCCTCTACAGTGTGATCTCCCCACCAGCTCTTTCCTCCGGGCCTACAAACATCTCCAAGCTTCTTTCTCAACAGTCTATACATGTGCACAGATCTCTCCGCTTGACCCGCCATCCTTCTCCTTCTCTTTCTACCCAATTCATGAAAGAGGAGCCTATCCAGCTGCCCCCACTTCACATGCTCCATTCACTGTTGAAATGAAGTGCGGCTTCCAGCTTCAATATTCTCCCAAACCTATCTACTCAAAGTTCATTTCTGGCCTCTTGACCACCACACACACCCCAGTCTCACCACCTGTCACCTCACCTGCTGCAGCAGTAAGAGCTGTCTGCAGTTTTCACTCATTCTTTTTGAAAACCTCTCCTTCCTTGGCCACTAACGCCCAGCTGTCTCTGAGTTTGTCTATTACTGGCTTCCTTCTTTCTCAGCTTTTTTTGCCCCCCTCCTCCTTAGCCGACCTCTCCTAAGCCTTGCATGGTACAGAGGTCTCAGGGTAAGCAAGATCCATCCTGGAGGATCTATAGGAAATCAGGTATGGATTACAAATCCCCCCTCAAAAGAGGTCTTGAAATCCAACAGGGAGGCAAGGTAAGAAGTCAGAGAACAAAGGCAGGAGTTAGCAGAGGAGACTCCTGTGAGAGGAGGTCACATCTCTCTAGCTCTACAGAACCTTAAAGGCACGGCTTGATCTCAGATACCGATGTTTCACAAGATTCTGTCTTTTTCATCTTCTCTATTTCTTGGTTTTCTGTTTCATTTTTTCTCCCACCTTTTCTATCGATTGTCAACACTACCTTCCTAAATATTTAGCTACTTCCAGGGTTTTGCTTATACACATATAACCTTAATTACCCCAAGTTATACCTTTAGCTTGTCAAGGCTATGGTTTTTCCAGTGGTCATGTAGGGATGTGAGAGTTGGACTGTGAAGAAAGCTGAGTGCCGAGGAATTGATGCTTTTGAACTGTGGTGTTGGAGAAGACTCTTGAGAGTCCCNTACTTTGCCAACAAAGGTCCATCTAGTCAAGGCTATGGTTTTTCCAGTGGTCATGTATGGATGTGAGAGTTGGACTGTGAAGAAAACTGAGCACCGAATAATTGATGCTTTTGTACTGTGGTGTTGGAGAAGACTCTTGAGAGTCCCTTGGACTGCAAGGAGATCCAACCAGTCCATTCTGAAGGAGATCAGCCCTGGGATTTCTTTGGAGGGAATGATGCTAAAGCTGAAACTCCAGTACTTTGGCCACCTCATGTGAAGAGTTGACTCACTGGAAAAGACTCTGATGCTGGGAGGAACTGGGGGCAGGAGAAGGGGACGACCGAGGATGAGATGGCTGGATGGCATCACTGACTCAATGGACATGAGTCTGAGTGAACTCCGGGATTTGGTGATGGGATAGGGAGGCCTGGCATGCCGCGATTCATGGGGACGCAAAGAGTCGGACACGACTGCGTGACTGAATTGAACTAAATCCACAGTGGTGTGTAAAAAGTCCTGCAGAACAAAACTCGTTAAGATTTTTGCAAAAAAATCCATGAATATTCACATTAAATGGGATAAACACACACACAACCTCACATCAGCTGAGCTCAGGTTTTACACCCAAATGCATTTTGGTCCCAAACAATGAAAAACTTTCATTTTTGCGGAGAATTTTAGATTTCAAAATTGCAGATGAGGGGTTGTGAATCTTTATTGCCGTATACTTTTTCTTTCCTAAATGGAAGTCTTTCAAAATAGATGAAAACCAGCATGAAACTGTTGCAACGAAAAAGAGAATTTAGGCTAAATGCTGTGCATAATAACTTGTAACAAGACAGACTTAGTGCATCTTTTCCCTTTGAAATTCATTTTTATTGGCGAGTGTGTCTGATACTTGATGGCATGACTTCCTTTGGGAGCTACAGAGTGTGTACACACAGGCTGGTTTTTTTTCTTGGATAAGATTTCTTCAAGTGAAACACTTTGTTTCCATCTCTGTTGTAATTGTCTGCATGCTGATGCGTGACAATGTCTCGTTCCTGTGCTCCCCTAAGCATGCAGTCTGTCAAGTGCCTTCTTGGCAAGCTCTCTCCTGGGCTGGTATTTTGACAAGTATCTGATATGCTGTAGCTCTCAAAATCCAGTTCTTATTTGGTAAACGATTTGGAGTGACCGCAGGCTTTATGTGTCCCCTCTGCCCCTCCCAACACGTTGCTCTCGGAGGTTTGCCGTGACAGTCGATTTGAAAAGTATTGTGCTAAGAGACGGCGCCCTTCATCAGAGGCTACCTAAATTTACTTTGAATGGACTTCCTCTTTCATTTTTTTCTCCAGTATAAGACTTCCTTCCCGATCAAGATTTATCCATGCATTTATCATTGTCAGAAAAGACGAATGGCAAAATGATCACACAGGGGGATCTTAAAATTCAGTGTTTTCATGCTTTTGGATTCATGTTCTATTCTTCATTGAAACTTTAATAAAGATTGTCAGTGAGAGTCAGCAGTAAAATTCAGCCTTGGTTCTGGATTTTCTACTTAACAGATGACCGTGAACAAGCCATATTGCTGTCTTAGTATCTCATGTAGTATATGAGCATGTCATAGGCTGGTGTGAGATGAAATTGGTTAGTGCTTATAAAGTTTTCAGAACAGACCCTGCATATAGTAAGCATTCAATAAATGTTTACTGTTATTAGCAATATGTACCTGGAACTGCCTAGAAAGCTCTCTTCGATACATAAGGCATAAAAAGGGAAAGTAATAAAATATGCATCTCAGGTCGTATAACCTCTGAAGTGACTCTCTAACTCCATTTTTCCTATGGTATTATAAATTCATATGTGATTCCAGAACTGATGGAGAGTCATAAATTACTTCTGTGTCTGTGTATATACCCAGTGCTCAGCAATTTCTTTTCTCCTGAATCTAAACCAGGATGATTCAGAAGGTGATGCTCCCTCTCTCCCTGAAATGGCCTTCCCTCCTGTAGTTTCCAAATTAATCTTTAGTTATTCTCTTAGACAAAAACTGACATTTCCTCTAAGAAGCCTTCATAGATTACGTATCTCACCTTTAATTCCCTTCCTATGTCTCAGTGACTGTTCTTCTCCATTGTTTAATAATTTTCTATATTTCTTTCTCTTTCATCAGCTTCTTAAGGGCAGGAGAGTCTTACTCTTTGTCTTCCTAGCGATTCTTAGAATGCTCGACCCAGCACTATAAGCAGGAAAGTTCAGGTTTAGTCATGTCCGACTGTGACTTCATGGACTGTAGCCCATCAGGCTCCTCTGTCCATGGAGTTTTCCAGGCAATAATACTGGACTGGGTTACCATTTCCCCATAAAATGAGATAAAGGACACAGGATGAGTAAGTCAAGTAAAAGATTGAATGAATGAAGCAAACCAACATTTGTCAAAGCAAAATAGCAACAATTTCTTACCATGTTGGTCTCATTTTATATACATTGCGTACTTAATTTAAAAATATTTTGAAATAGCTGAGTATTTAGAATTCAAAGAATTACGCCTGATCAGCAATGAATTAGACCAAACCTTCTCACCTATCTCTTTCTTTTCATAAATAAGAGTACTTCATACAACAAAATAAATTAGAAAATTATACTTTCTCAGTGCCTCAGCAAATAGAGTGGGTCATATTGACAACAACAAACAAAAGGTACAGAGAAGACATTTGGAAATTTCATTCAGAAATTCCAAGAAACCAGATCATAAGGAAGCATGACACTTATCTTCTTTAAGCTAAAAATTAGTTTAATGATATGATATGATATGATATCTCTTTACCGTAATCTCAACTATACACTTTTACTGATATAATGAATTCTTGATCATCTACCACTCTATCCCCCCATTTTATTTACTTGGCTATGCCAGGCAGCATATGAGATCTTAATTCTGTGACTAGAGGTCAAACCCATGACCCCTGCAGTAGAAGCTTGGAGTCTTAAACACTGGATCACCAGGGAAGTCACCCTACCCCTCAATTTTAGACCTAAATCTATTGGCCATTGTGTTCGGTACTCCTTGTCTTAATTGCTAAATTCTCCTAAGAAAAGTGGTTTGCAATGTTAGCTCTACATTAGAAACACCTGAGAGCTGAAAAAAACCAACGCTGCTTTCCCCCAGAGACTGTGATTTTAATAAATCTGTAGTGAGCCTTGTCATCAGGAATTTGAAAACTCCTCACGTGATTTTAATGGTCACACCAGGGTTGAGAACCACTACCCAAGATAATGTGTTATGTCTTTTAGGTTTGTTTAACTCAGTCTTTCCCTTAACCAGAGCCGAGGCTTTCCACCTAACCATACATCCTAAAGAACTTTGATCCTTTTTGGCACCTTGGGAGAGGAGAACCTGCTAAGACAGTGGTTCTTTACATTTGAACAATACATCAGTGCTATTTGTGCTCTGATAGTAGTATTCTGTCCTTATTACTTACATTGAAATTTTGTGGGCCTTGGACCTTGTAGATGAGGACAAAAGCCCACAGATGGCAGAGCAACAAGAGACAAGGGCACTGGTGGCCCAATTACTGTGCAGTTTGTACTGTTCTGTGAGAGAGACATAGAATTCAGTCTTTGTCAAGGCACTGTCAACTTGGGTTTCTATTTCAAGCAGTCAAAGCAACATCTTAGCAAATACAACTGATCATCATAAAATGTCAATTTCACGGGATGTTCCTATAGCACGTTTCAATTTTTCAGACATTTTTCAGGGTATCACTTGATCTTCCCAAAAAAGTCCATCAGGTTACTGGAGCAGATATTACTATCCTGATGTTCTAGATGAGAAAAAACAAAGCTCAAAGCATCTTTAGACCTATCAAAAGAGGATGGTTAGAAAGCTACAGACCTGGAATTGCCGCTTAGGTTTTCTGAGTTGTGTGCTAACACTCTTTCTACCGCACCGCCCTGCAGTGGAACAAACTCTGACTACACCCACGACAGCTGCATCTTGCACACTGGATCAAGCATTTTAAAAATGGAGACAACAAATGTTCTCAGAAAACCATTCTGACTTTTAATAAAAAAGATATTTAAAACTGGAGAACATGAGGGCAAAGGTCATGTTTGCCACGACTTGTGTGTCCCTTGGCACCCACTCCTCTGGCCTGTGAGTCATGGCAGCGAAAAGAAACACACGAAAATACAGAAGCATCTCAGGGATGAAATGAGTACTGGAAGTGATGTGTCACAGATAAGGCAGACTACAAATGAATACAATAGAAACAGGTGCCATGAAATTAAACCACAACCCGCTGCAGGACTTAAAGATATTAGAATTCTTTTCAATGGTAATATTATACTAAAGGAATTGAATGATTGAGACCTAAAAGAAAGGTTACAGCTGTCTGTGAATTTAGTCATTTCCTGTTTCTGTATACCATATGTTATTGTTCAGTGGCTAAGTCGTGTCCAACTCTTTTGTGGCCCCATGGACTGCAGCACATCAGACTCCTCTGTCTTGCCTGGGATTTTCTAGGCAAGAATACTGGAGTGGGTTGCCATTTCCTACTCTGGGGGATCTTCCTGACCAAAGGTAAACCCGTGCCTGCTGCATTGACAGGCGGGTTCTTATCACTGAGCCACCAGGGAAGCCCTGTATACAACCTACTATAATTTAAAAAGAGAAAGGAGAGATTAAAAGGAACTACCATTAAATGGGACTTAAGCTTTGCAACACATATCATTTCTTATTTACTTGAATTTCTGTGAGGTATCAGGTATAGTTTGATGCTCTGAAAACAAAATTCTTGTTTCAACAACAGAAGTAAAAGTTCTCATACCATTTCCACTTAAACTTTTCAACCTATATCCAAACCTGTGCTCAGGGATAAATTAATGGTTGGGTTTCTGCTCCTTCAACCTCAACACCAGTTGCTAAGACTGCTAATAAGGTAGCTATTGCAAGATCAATTTAGGGCATGAAGGCATTGGTCTATAAGAAACTGAATTGAGAACAATTCATTTTACACAATATTTATCCATCAAGTGGTATAATTCAATCTTTATCAAGTCATGACAAAAGTGAAAAAAAAATGTGTGAACTCCCTCAGGAATAGAAATCTACTCCTTACTCATCTACATATTTTTGAACATAAACATTTTTTAAATTGGAATATTGCTGATGGGTACATTGAAAACCACTTTAGGGAGAATCTAAGTATCAATTTTGTAAGTTTAAGATTACAATAGTCAGGTTCTTGTAAAAAATGTATGCAAATAATTCTACCTTGTTTTAACTGACTTTCTAAAATCCTACTTTTTTTTAAAAAATTCAAAGTTATGAACTCAAGCAATGAGAACTCATACACTTTCACAAATGGGTTTCAAGTTAGTAAAAGGAGAATGGTTTCATGATGAATTAAACATTCAATTTCCACATTCAACGAGTCAGAAATCTTGGAGATACTGCTGACATTCGCACTTTGTTTCACATCCTCTATATCCAGTCAGTAACTAAGTCATGGCAATCCTTCTTCCCTGTGTGGGTCAGATGGTAAAGAATCTGCAATGTGGGAGACGCAGGTTTGATCCCTGGGTTGGGAAGATCCCCTGGAGAAGGGAATGGCTACCCGCTTCAGTATCCTTGCCAAGACAAAGGAGCCTGGCAGGCTAGTTCATGGGTCACAAAGAGTCGGATATGACTGAGTGACTAACGTTTCAAAAGCTACAGGATCCATCAGTCTGCCATCTTCACTGTTAATACCATAGTCCAAGCCACCACCACTTTAGTACCTGGGCCACTACAATAGACTCTACTCCCCACATGTTCCTTTTTTCCTTCCCTCCGCTTTATTCTATCACACAAAGCTACGATGGTGTTTTTGCTTTCAATTTATTTTTTTACTGAAGGATAATTGCTTTACAGAATTCTGTTGTTTTCTATCAAACCTCAACATGAATCAGCCATAGGTATACATAATCCCCTCCCTTTTGAACCTTCCTCCCATCTCCTGGCCCATCCCACCTCTCTAGGTTGATACAGAGCCCATTTGAGTTTCTTGAGCCATACAGCAAATTCCCTTTGGCTATCTATCTTATATATGGTAATATAAGCTTTGAAGTTACTCTTTCCACACATCTCACCCTCTCCTCTCCTCTCCCCATGTCCATAAGTCTATTCTCTAAGTCTGTTTCTCCATTGCTGCCCTGTAAATAATTTCTTCAGTACCATTTTTCTAGATTCTGTATGTATGTGTTAGAATATGATTATGATAGTGTCTTTAAAACATTAGCTTTAATAAACAGAAATCACACATATACTATGTTTTCCCAAAGACATGTACAAGAATATCCTTGTAGCATTATTTATAATAATATCAAACTATACACAACACAAAGGTCTATAACAGTAGAAATGGTAACACTGGGACTTCTCTGGTGGTCCAGTGGCCATGACTCCAAGCTCCCAATGCAAAGAGCACTGGTTCGATCCCTGGTCAGGGAACTCGACCCTGCACAATGCAAGTAAAGAATCCGCCTGCTGCAATGCAGATGGATGATCCCATGTGCTGCAACTAAGACTCAGCATGGCCAAGTAAATAATTTTTTGAAAGAAAGGGTGACATTGAAATTCTGCACTGCAAGGAAAGTAGAATGAGCTACAACTAAGGTGCCCTGGCATCGATGGATCTCAGAAATATGAAATAAATCAGATGCAACAAAGCACCTATTTATAAAGTTCAAGAATAGACAAAGCCAAGGTGTTTTCCTCCAACTTTATTGAGGTGTAATTGGCAAATAAATTATATATGACGTGTATGATACAATGATTGATATATGTATTCATTGTGAAATGATTATCACAATCAGGTCAGTTTACAAATCTATCACCTCACCTTTCAGAGTTACTGTGTGTGGGTGCGTGCGTGCATGCACATGTGTGTGTGTGTTTGTGTGTGTGTGGTAAGAATGCTAAAGATCTACTCTTTTAGCAAGTTTCTTCTTTACTATGTGTTAAATAGATAATTAGTGGGAAGCTGCTTTATTGCACAGGGGGCTCAGCTTGGTGCTCTGTGGTGACCTAGAGAGATGGGATAAGAGGGTGGGAGAGAGGCTCAGGCAGAGGGGATGTATGTCTACATGTAGCTGATTCACTTTGTTGAACAGCAGAAACTAACACAATTTTGTAAAGCTCCCCCTCCCTCCAAAAGAGACTCTGACTCCCACCAGGGCACTCACTCTGTCTCTCCCTCTTAGATCGCTCACTCTAGGGGAAACAGGCTGCTGGGTTGTGAGGATCCTTTGGGAGAGGTTTACTTGTGAGAAACTGAAGTCTCCAGCCCACAGTCATGGAAGAACTGAGGCCTAGTTGTTGCTGTTCAGTTGCCCAGTCATGTCCAACTGTTTGCAACTGCATTAACTGCAGCACTCCAGGCTTCCCTGTCCTTCACTATCTTCCAGTGCATGCTCAGTCACTCCAGTCATGACCAACCCTTTGCAACCCCATGGACTGTGGCCAGAATCCTCTTTCCATGGGATTCTTTCAGCAAGAATATTGGAGTTGCTTGCCATTTTCTCCTCCAGGAGCTCTTCCTGACCCAGGGATTGAACCTGTGTTTCCTGCATTGCAGGCAGATTCTTTACCCACTGAAATACCTGGGAAGCCCTCACTATCTTCTGGAGTTTCCTCAAACTCATGTCCATTGAGTCGGGGATGCCATCCAACCATCTCATGTGCTGTTGTCCCCTTCTCCTCCTGCCTTCAATCTTTCCCAGCATCAGAGTCTTTTCCAGTGGGCCAGTTCTTCACATCAAGTGGCCAAAGTACTGGAGCTTCAACTTCAGCATCAGTCCTTCCAATGAATATTAAGAATTGATTTCCTTTAGGATTGGCTGGTTTGATCTCCTTGGAGTCCAAGGGACTCTCAAGAGTCTTCCTCAGCACCATAGTTTGAAAGGATCAATCCTAAGACCTGCCCACCTTCACAAGAATCAGCTTGGAAGCAGATTCTTTAACCTCAGTGAAACCCCAAGATGACTGTGACCCTCATCCAACTTCATGAAAACCTCAGGACAGACTCTGAGCCAGAAGCACCCAGTTAAGCCACTGCTGACTTTCAGACCCTCCTAAACTGTGCAAAAGAATAATTGCTTGTTATTTTAAATAGCTTAATTTTAGGATGTTTTGCCACACACCAGTACAAAAACAGTGGAGACTGATTTTCAAGCACAGCCTTACCATAGTGGTAGCCCTAACTTAACATCCAATCCAGTGGTTCTCTGTGGTCCTATTATTAAATATTTCTTCTGATAGTCTTATTTCCCCAAAGGCTTAAGCTTTTCACAGGAATGCATATTACAGAACTTTTTTGATGCCTTTAAATTAACAAGGTGCCAAAAGCACAGCAAGCACTTTATAAATGCCTGCTGAATTCATTTTTTTTTAACTCCACGTAACCACTTTTTAATAGAGCATTATTGTACGTGTTCACCTTGATACGGTTAGAAAATTACTTGAGGTGCTATGAATGGAATAAAAGAATAACACACACACACAGAAAATACTCCTCTCTGCAGAACTGATTCTAAAAAACAGTCAAGTAATTTGGCACAAGGGACATTTTCATTCAGTAAGACCTCTGACAAGGATTTCTGTAACTTGATTTCTTTCTCTTGTAGTCAAATTTGGCAGGAAAACATGTAAGGAGAGGAGAACCATGAGCATGAAGTAAAAAGACATGGATGGAAGAACATGACAATTTATATGAAATATTAATATGATGTTGAATTATAGAAATGTAAAAAGTACATAGAGCAAAAGATTTGGAGACTCTCAAATATTTCACTTAAAGTATCCTAATAAGGTTAAAANATGAAGTAAAAAGACATGGATGGAAGAACCTGAAAATTTATATGAAATATTAATATGATGTTGAATTATAGAAATGTAAAAAGAAGTACATAGAGCAAAAGATTTGGAGACTCTCAAATATTTCACTTAAAGTACCCTAATAAGGTTAAAAGAATAGTAAACAAAACGAACACTTTTCTGTGTTGAGACCCATTAGTTAAGCACCTTTTCAGAGAGACTATATTCAAAGCTATGTTTATTTACTTCTATTAAAATTGCTTAAAAATAAGCAATATGCCATTAAAACTGGGCTACTAAGTAAAAATTCTTAACATTTACAAGTTCAGTTCAGTCNGCAGATCCTTTACCATCTGAGCCACCGGGATGTGCTATAGGAACATTGTCTATAGCTTCACTCAGGGTCCTATCAAGAAATATGCATTAAGAAATTTTTCTCAGACTCAGGTGGGAAGGAAAACTTGACTTCCCCCAAGATGTTCCTTCTCCAGCTTTTTCAGTCTTATCATCAGAGGAGACTGAACTCATACTACCAGGGGTTGGAGGCATAACCCTAAGCAGTATGAGCACAATTTCTGTTTTATGTTAAAAATTCATATGATGTTTATATTGTTCTCCACTAGACATCCATGTTTAGTTTTAGGGATGTTGTAAATCTTATATCAGCTTACTATGCTTGCCTTTGATGTTGACATGAAATTTATGGCTCCTCTTTAATAATGACGGCCAACGTAGATGGGCTTCAGCCTACATCCTTGTCTTGATCTTCTAGTTACTGTGAAATTTCTCTGGTTCTGTTTTTAGTTTATTTATAACTTTTTATTTTATGGTATATTTTCTTGTGAATTGGCTCAACTACTTTGTGGATATAAATGGGTTATGAATAAATAAAAGCATTCATATAAACCATAAAAAAAAAAAGATTTGACAAGCTTGAAATAATTCCATCTGAGGACACAGAATATGTTCTTGGTTTCCTACAGACATTTCACCCCCAATCTCAGTTGAACTGAACAAAAAGAAGGTATAAAATTTTAACAGAAACAACACACAAAAAATAGCTAATATTCTTGTTATCTACAGAAAATCAAAAGTCCTAATTTGAAGAGAATACATTAATAGTGATTTCAGAGGACAGATGTTGGAATGAGCATTTGAAAGAGTGGGTCCACTTCCTTCCTCGGTTTACCAAAGGCAGTAAAGACAAATATTTTTAACCGCAGTGCTCGTTATATTTTCAGCTTCACACATTGGGAAAGAAACCATGCGATAGTCACATATATCTTTACGACAGAGATCCAAAACTAAGTTATCTGGTCTTTTGGGGACCCTTAGAAACAGTGAAAGGCTCAAAAATTGCAGAATGAGGACTGCAAATCTGATGCCTGTTTATCTCCTTGTCTCCCCTCCCAAACAACAGTCTGCATGAGGACTGGACCTTGTCTGCACAATTTCCTGGTGTATTCCCAGGGTCTACCATGGCGTTGTAGAACCTGAGTGGTGGGTGCTGCGAGCCGAGACAAGCCCAGCAGGGAGTCCACTACCGCCCTACCTGTTTCAGGACGGAAATCAGACACTCAAGAAACCAGCAGAGGAAGCTAAACAGAGGAAACCGCCTTGATATTGAACCCACACTGCCCACAACGCCAGAGAAAGGGCCAGATATACTGTTAATACTTTNGGTTGGATGGCATCACTGACTCGATGGACATGAGTTTGAGCAAGCTCGGGGAGTTGGTGATGGACAGGGAGGCCTGGCATGCTGCAGTCCGTGGGGTCGCAAAGAGTGGTAAGTGACTGAGCGACTGAACTGAACTGAGTGGCAGTATTGGTGACCTCCTCCAAAAGGGCTTATGCCAGGACTGTTTAATTCAGTGTGCATAACCCCATGGCAGCCATTGTCACTGCATGGCAGCCACTGTCAATGCACGCCTCCACTAGAGATTGCTGGACACTCACAAGCAGGTCTGGGTCAGTCTCTGCACTGCTCCTTTCTCCTGGGTCTGGGTAGGCACAAGGTTTTGTTTGTGCCCTCCAGGCTGTAGATTGTCTGTTCAGTGGCTCTATGGTGGGGCTCATATGCCCTGTCTCCCAGGTATGCTACAGACAGAGCCCCTGTCCCCATGACAGGTCACTGCTGACCTGCTACAGGAGGCACTCAGACACTCAAAGACAGGTCTATCTCAGTCTTTAGTGGGATCCCTGTGTCCTGGTGCACACAAGGTTTTATTTGAGCCCTCCTAGCATCTCTGGTGGGTATGGGGTTTTATTCTAAGTGTGGTTTGACCCCTCTGGGCTTAACTCAAGACTTCTCTGAAAATGTTGGCTTAAAATCATAATAAGAAGTAAGAGTAGGGGGCTTCCCTGGTGGCTCAGTGGTAAAGAATCCACCTGCCAAAGCAGAGACCCAGGTTCAATCTCTGATCTGGGGAGTTTTAACATGCCCCAGAGTAACTAAGCCTGAACTTGTGCTCAAGAGCCTGGAATCCTCAATTATTTAAGTCTGTGCAAACATTATTGTGGTTTTGAACCATGAATTTTAGATCATTATGTGCTGTACCGTGCTTAGTTGCTCAGTGGTATCTGACTCTTTCAACCCCATGGACTGTAGCTTGCCAAGCTCCTGTGTCCATGGGGATTCCCCAGGCAAGAATACTGGAGTGGGTTGCCATGCCCTCCTCTAGGGGATCTTCCCAAACCAGGGATCACACCCAGGTCTCTCACATTGTAGGGGGATTCTTTTACTTCTGAGCTACCAGATCATTATATGTAGGCTCAAACACATCTTTATCAAGATAGAAACCCTTACAATCAACACATTTTTGCCAGTGAGTAATAAGTTTGTTTATTCCTGTAGTGTAAAAATCCATGCTTCAGAATTCAATGAACTCTTAGAAAGCATTTTCTGCCTCCTGCTGATTGTGGAAGCATTTTTCCTGAAAAATATTGTCAAGATGCTTAAAGAAGTGGTATTTGGTTGGTGAGAAGTCAGGTAAATATGGTGGATGAAGCAAAGTTTTGTAACCCAAAACATTCAATTTTTGAAGCATTGGTTGTGTGATCTGCAGTCAAATGTTATTGTGGAAAAGAATTAGGCTCATTCTGTTGATGAATGCCAGCTGCAGTCATTGCAGTTTTCAGTTCATTTCATTGATTTATTGAGCACACCTTTTAGATGTAATGGTTCTCCCAGGATCCAGAAAGCTGTAGTGGACCAGACAGGAAGCAGACCACCAAACAGTGATCATGACCTTTTTGGGTGCAAGTTTGCCTTTGAGGAGTGTTTTGGAGCTTCTTGGTCTGACTACTGACCTGGTCATTGTCGGTTGTTGTATAAAATTCACTTTTCATTGCAGGACATGATCTGATTGAGAAATAGTTCATTGTTGTGGCATAGAATAAAAGAAGAAGATACTTCAAGAAGACAATTTTTTGATTTTCTGTCAGTTCGTGAGGCACCCACTTATGGAGCTTATTCACCTTTCCAATTTGCTTTAGATATCCAATGACAATAGAATGGTGGCCATTGAGTTCTTTTTTTTTTTAAGAAGAAAAAATTTTACCTCAATTTTGATTTGTGTTTAACACTTAAAACTGAAAAAGAAAACAAGCCATGCAGCATAATAGTTCACCAAATTCATTCATGAAATAGTTCACTAAATGTGATCAATATCTCTAACTTTGAAATATCCTATTTTTGAGTTAATTATTCCATTTAACATTTTTTTAATTTTTTTTTCACATTTTTCTATTTTTTTCCCCCCTTTGGCAACTTTTCCTTTAATTGAACTGAACTGAACTAGATTGCATATTCAAAAGCAGAGACATTACTTTGCCGACTAAGGTCCGTCTAGTCAAGGCTATGGTGTTTCCAGTAGTCATGTATGGATGTGAGAGTTGGACTGTGAAGAAGGCTGAGCACCAAAGAATTGATGCTTTTGAACTGTGGTGTTGGAGAAGACTCTTGAGAGTGCCTTGGACTGCAAGGAGATCCAACCAGTCCATTCTGAAGGAGATCAACCCTGGGATTTCTTTGGAAGGAATGATGCTAAAGCTGAAACTCCAGTACTTTGGCCACCTCATGTGAAAAGTTGACTCATTGGAAAATACTTTGATGTTGGGAGGGATTGGGGGCAGGAGAAGAAGGGGATGACCGAGGATGAGATGGCTGGATGGCATAACTGACTCGATGGATGGGAATCTGAGTGAACTCCAGGAGTTGGTGATGGACAGGGAGGCCTGGTATGCTGTGACTCATGGGGTCGCAAAGAGTCGGACATGACTGAGCGACTGAACTGAACTGAAGCCTAGAGGACCAAGCACATCCCCAGTTGCATTTGCCTTCCTCCCTTTAACAGACTCATGATCTGCTATATTACTGATGTACAACCTAAGTAACAGTTTGACACAGATAATTTATGTTGTTTCCTTTAGGAATGACACCACAGTGTTTTTGCAACTGCTTTAATGGTGGGACATTTTGATTACACCGATCTGTCAAAAGATTCCAAACAATGGTGCTTTCACATTTTGTTTTAATTTTCCAATCTCAGGAAACATTAATGGCTTCCCTGTCTCACATGGTTATAACCGACCCTACTGTGTGTGGAGGGAGTGTGTGTGCCATGCTTAGTCATGTCCGACTGTTTGTGACCTCATGGAGAGTAGCCCGCCAGGCTCCATTGTCCTTGGGATTTCCCAGGTAAGAATACTGGAGTGGGTTCTCATTTTCTTCTCCAGGAGATCTTCCCAACCCAGGGATGGAACCTACGTGTCTAGGATCTCCTGCTTGGCAAATTCTTTACCACTGCACCACCTGGGAAGCCTCCATAAATGACCCTATTAGTTAAACCCAATCAGTGTTCCCGGAATGAATCAATGATTGAGTCTTTGACACCCCTCCCCCCATGTATCCCTCATGAATGACTATCTGATTCAATCAATTCATCTGATTATAGGCAAAGATCCAATCAGGATTTACCTGATGGACATTCGGAAATCTAATCAGTCATCACGTTCCCTATTGGATGGTAGTAGTTGGATGGGGGAAGACATAATTAGAAAGGCCTATAAAAAGCTGAAGCATCAAAGAAGAGGTGCAGAAACTTCCTCCTCTGAAGTCACTGCCTGGCTTCTCCACCAGATCTGACCTCTGAGTACCCTGCCAACTACAGCAGAGCTGGTAAGTTACAGACCTCAGCAAAGGACGTGAGTGTTAAGTCACTTCCAACTAAGTCACTGTCTGACTCTTTGAGATGCTATGGACTGTAGCCCACCAGGCATCTCTGTTTATGGGATTCTCCAGGCAAGAATACTGGAGTCGCTTGCCATGACCTCCTTCAGGTGATCTTCCCAACCCAGGGATCAAACCTCAGTCTCTTATGTCTCCTCATTGACAGGCAAGTTCTTTACAGCTAGCACCACCTGGAAATCCCTCAGCAAAGGACACTCTCATCTTGATGATGAGGTTTCCTTTGGTGGCAAGCAGCAATGGATGTCAGGGAGATTTTCCTCTCACTTTCTCTTCAAATGTATTGTTTAGTCTCTAAGTGTAATTTTTCATTAGCCTCAAATATCTTGATCTATGCTTTCCTTTATGGCATTTAAAAATATTTTAACCGACTAGATTTTATGTAATGAAAACATCTAATTATTTGGAATTTTATTTCTTGACATTAAAAATAGTTTGTGCAAATGGCATTCACTTTTAGGGGTATCTGCCGCCTTTTTCCAAGGCCGTTAACTGTGGAAGCTGAGGTTGGAGACTGCAGTGGGTTTCATGATGCTCTATTCCCATAGTTTTATGGCCTGGAAGTGAAAGTCATTCAGTCATGTCCAACTCTTTGCAACCCCATGGACTATACAGTCCATGGAATTCTCCTGGCCAGAACACTGGAATAGGTAGCTTTTCCTTCTCCAAGGTTTCTTCCCAACCCAGGATCGAACCCAGGTTTCCTGCACTGCAGGCAGATTCTTTACCATTGAAGCCATAAGGCCCTAAGTGAGTGTCTAAAACGTTTTCCCCTGAAAATATTCAGCTTTCAGGCTCCTGGTATCCACTTCCCAGTGCAACATAACTTGAGCACAACAGTGAATGGAAATGGATGGGCTAGTGGTTGGGTTTCTTTCTCCTTGGTCCTTACAAGATTTTTGTTTTGGTGCCCATAGGGGCAGAGCTATGGCTTTTTCCTCACTGAGCCTGGAGTGAAACTGTGCAAGACTGAGGCTATTCCACAACTGTCAGAACAGAGATTTCCACTCTGAGCTGGTTTCACTGAAGAGTGGGGAGACAGATGAAAGGGTGTTCATGCTTACCTGAGAAAGATGCCTTCTTCTCTGAAAATTCTTACAGGATTCCTCTAGGAACAGATTCAGGATGAGTATCCAGAACCCCCTGAGACTCCTGAACCTGGCAGGAAAGAGCCTACTAACCGATGAGGCCTTGGCCATTTCTACTCTGGAGTATCTGCCCATCGAGCTCTTCCCCCCACTCTTCATGGAAGCATTCTATGGAAGACACAGAAAGACCTTAATGGCCTTGGTGCAAGCCTGGCCCTTTGTCCGTCTGCCTTTGGGGGGCCTGATGCAGACCCCTCATCTGGGAACCTTACAAGCAGTGCTGGATGGACTCGACGTCCTGCTCACACAGAAGGATCATTCAAGGTGAGTCAGATGCACATAACCTGGTAATATGTGGGCAGTCCTGAAGAAACAGGTGACAGTAGGAGAGTAAATGACAAATGGATGAACCAGTGGCTTCTGATGATGCCAGTGAAGAAGCAGAGACTTGGTCATTGCTGGGTTCACTTTGCTGAATGCCTTCCAGCAGTGCAGGTGTGCCTAAGATGCAAGGAAATGTGAAAGTACATGCCCATCCTCCTCTCAGGGATGCACTAGAGTAGAACATCAGGGAAAATGGCAAGGGAAAGGAGATGGAGGGATGTGAGGCAGAGAGGGAAGAAGAGGGCAAGGAAGGAGGTGATGTCAGGAATGTGAAGTAAAAGCTGAGGTGCAGAGTGTTGCCTAATTTTGTGTGGATCTAAAAACCATAGCTGCCAATATGCTGATTCCCCACAGGAAGTGCAAATTGCATGTGCTGGATTTAAGGAATACTGGCCAGGACTTCTGGAGAATGTGGTCTGGATCCAGTGTCCATGTGTCCTCAAGCTCATCAATGGCACCAATGGCTGAGGATGGGTCAAGGATTGAGAAGCCCTTGGCTCCCTTCGAGGTGTTCACAGAACTTCACCTCAAGGAAAGAACCATGAATGAATTCCTCACTTACCTGCTAAAGTGGGTAGAGCAGAGAGACCCTTTCGTACACCTGTGCTGTAAGAAGCTGAAAATTGTTTCATTTCCCATGGATAATATTATGACTATCCTGAGCATGGTACAGCTGGACTGTATCCGGGAGTTACATGTGAACTGCACCTGGCATCTGTCCACTCTGGCCATGATTGCTCCTCTCCTGGGCCAGATGAGCAATGTGCAGAAACTGTTTGTCTCCCACATCCACCTGCCTGATCCTGAGGAGTGGAATGAGCAGCACATTGTCAAAATTACTTCTCAGTTCCTGAGGCTGCACCACCTCCAGGATCTCCATCTGGAATCCCCTTTCTACCTTGAAGGCTGCCTGGACCAGATGCTCAGGTGAGTGTGTACCACTGACCAACAAATAGAAGGGAAAAGCTGGAGATAGTGACACATTTCCTCTTCCTGGGCTCTAAAATCACTTCAGATGGTGACTGCAGCCATGAAATCAGAAGATGTTTGCTTCTTGGCAGGAAAGTTATGACAAGCCTAGACAGTGTTTGAAAAGCAGAGACATTCCTTGGCCACAGGTCCACATACTCAAGGCTACGGTTTTCTCAGTGGTCATGTATGATTGTGAGAGCTGGACCATAAAAAAGGCAGAACACCAAGAATTGATGCATTTGAACTGCGGTGCTGGAGAAGACTCCTGAGAGTCCCTTGGAAAGCAAGGAAACCAAACCAGTCAATCTTAATGAAAATCAATCCTGAATACTTGTTGGAAGGACTGATGGTGAAATTGAAACTCCAGTATTTTGGTCACCTGATGCATACAGCTAACTCACTGGGAAAGTCCCAGATGATGGGAAAGATTGAGGGCAGAAGCAGAAGAGGGTGTCAGAGGATGATATGGCTGGATGGCATCACTGACTCACTGAACATAAACTTGGGCAAACTTCAGGAGATGGTGAGGGACAGAGAGGCCTTGGCATGCTGTGGTCCATGGGATCACAAAGTCAGACGCGACTGGGCAATTGAACAGCAACAATAGCTTAGGTGACTTGAAAATAGTTAAAGGAATGGAGCATTGAAGATGGAAAATTCCATCAGTCATAAGCATTTTAAACAGAAGCTCCATGCTCACTGGTTTTGTGACTACAATGAGCCTAATTCCCCATCTATAAATGTCACTTTTTTTTTCCATGTGTGTATGCTAAGTCACTCAATCATGTCCAGTTCTCTGCAATCCTATGGACTATAGTCCATCAGGCTTTCCTTTCCATGGGATTTTCCAGGCAAGAATACTGGAGTTGGTAGCCATGCACTCCTCCAGGAGATCTTCCCAACCCAGGAATAAAACCCCTGTCTTTTATGTCTCCTGGATTGGCAGGCCAATTCTTTACCACTAGTGCCACCTGGGAAGCCTCATATAAGCTTGTTAATATATAGGAAATACATGACTCTGGAGATGATGGTAATAGAGTAGGGATCATAAAAATTGGTAGATGGTTTGCAGATAAAGCAGGGATGTAAGTGAACCCGTGCAGACTGGCATCCTCAGTGGATGTTGTGGGAACTTGTCCAGGTTGGTCCTCTATGCATGTCACCCAAAAAGCCTCACCTGCCTGAGATGGATACCTGGGGTGAAAGCATGTGTGAAGGAAGCATGGGTTGGAAGCATTTTAAGTGTATCTCTTACTATTAAATTTTAGTGATACTCACTCTCAATTGAAACAAGGTATCAGGCTCTCCTCTGAACTTGTCCGAGTGCATCCCATTATCTTCATTCATCCTCAGACAGAAGTGGAGTAAGTTTTTCTCTGCTTGTCTAATGAGGAGAGTTTTCAAGACTCTATGTATTTGACCCAGTCACACAGAAGGATAAATGACTCTGGCTACAATAAGACTGGCCATTCTGGGTTTCAATCCTTATCAGATCATCATACCAAACATGGGCTTGGGTAGATCACTTGTCTCTCAACTTGCAGTCAGCTTTCATCTCAAGTATCTAAGACCTAATGTCTCTGTTTCTCCCCAGGTGCCTGATGAAGCCCTTGGACAACCTTTCGATAACTCACTGCCTCCTTACAGATTCAGACTTGACCCATCTGTCCCAGAGCCCGAACATCCGTCAGCTAAAAAGCCTGAATCTGAGTGGGGTCACCATGACCTACTCTAGTCCTGAGCTCCTCCCAGCTCTGCTGGAGAAAGTTTCAGCCACCCTCCAGGAGCTGTACTTAGAGCAATCTGGGATCAAAGACTCCCATCTTGAGGCCATCTTGCCTGCTCTAAGCCACTGCTTCCAGCTCACATCCTTCAGTCTGCGTGGGAATCTCCTCTCCATGCCCATCATGGAGAAGATGCTGCGACATACCTCTGAGCTGCCCAGTTTAAGTCGAGAGCTGTACCCTGTCCTTCAGGAGAGTTTCAGCTCTGATGGGATCCTCCAACCTGGGAGACTTGCCCAGTGTCGGACTGAATTGCTTGAGATTATGAAGGACTTAGGATGCCCCAGGACCATCTGGATTTGCTTCACCCCCTGTCCACACTGTGGGGATAACACATTCTATCATCCTGAGCCCATCATATATGGCGGTAACATTCCAGCCTAGTTGGTTGCATCAAGCCCAAGCTCTCCACTTAGAACTTGGAAACTGAAATCTTGGACAAGATACATCATGAAGGGAAAATAGACATATGGTTTCAGACATCTACTCAATGTGAATGTGAAAAGGAAAGGTGATCCTACAGGGAAGCAGGATTGCAGGGGGAAATGTAGTCTCCCTGGTAATGCAACGCTTGTGGACATGTGTCCTGTAGAATCACAAATAGGAACCTAGATTTATTTAGGTGGCTTCGAACTTGAGATTCACATGTTGCAATTGTCCCTGGATTGTTGTTCAGTCACCCAGTTGTGTCCAACTCTTCAACCCCATGGACTGCAGAACACCAGGCCTCCCTGTCCCTCACCATCTCCTAAAGTTTGCACAAGTTCCTATTCATTGCATCGGTGATGCCGTCCAGCCATCTCATCCTCTGACGCCTTCTTCTGCCCTCAATCTGCATCAGGGACTTTTCCAATGAGTCAGCTGTTCACATGAAACAAACAAAATAGTGGAGCTTCAGCTTCAGCACCAGTCCTTCCAGTGAATATCCACGATTGATCCCCAGTAAGATTGACTGATTTGATCTCCTTGCTATTAAAGTGACTTTCAGGAGTCTTCTCTAGCACCACAGTTCTAAGCCATCAATTCTTTGGTGTTCTGCCTTCTTTACGGTCTGGCTTTCACAATCATACATGACCACTGGAAAGACCATAGCCTTGACTATGTGAATTTTTGTCAGCAGAGTAGTGTCTCTGCTTTTCAACACACTATCTAGGTTTGTCACTATATACACACACACACACACACACACACACACACACACACACACACCCATACATATTACTTTGAAATCATCATTCCATATGCTATTTTTAAAGTCTCTCCCTGGTGTCTCAGTGGTAAAGAGACTGCTTGCCAATGCAGGAGACAAAGGTTCAATCCCTGGGTCAGGAAGATCCCCTAGAGTAGGCAAAGGCAACCCACTCCAGAATTCTTGCCTGGGAAATCCTATTGCCAGAGGAGCCTGATGGGCTACAGTCCATGGGGTCACAAAAGAACCTGACACAACTTATTGACTGGAACAATAACAACTGGGTATGAAGTGTTCCATTCACTGAACTCCTTTCCAAAGAAGTAATGTTGCAAAAATGAAAGTGGTGGTGCAGGAGAATGATCAGATCCCAGGTCACATAAGAGTCTCTGGGAAGGCTGCCACATGTGGGTTTTGGCGTCATGCAGGAAAGAATTCAAGAATGAACTTTAGTAAAGAGAAAAAAGGTTTATAAAGGCCCACACTCCAGAGAGAGAGTGGGCCATCATGGAAACCAAGAGAGGCACCAGGTTTGTCAATTTTTACAGGGGCAGGTAATTTTATAGGCTAATGAGTGGGAGGAGTATTCCAGCTATCGTGGGGCAATAAAATATTAGTCACTCAGTTATGTCTGACTCTGCAACCCCATGGACTATAGTCTGCCAGGCTCTCTGTCCACACAATTCTCCAGGCAAGAACACTTGAGTGGATAGCCTGGGAATCTTCCCGACCCAGGGATTGTCCTGGGTTGCCGACAGATTCTTTCACCATCTGAGCCACCAGGGAAGTCCCTTTCATCTTGAGGAAGGGGTGGGAATTTTCAGGAATTGGACCACTGCCCACTTTTTGACCATTAATATTCATCCTTGGAACCATCGTGGCAGCTGGGTTGTGCTACAATGAGCTATACTGAGGATCAAGGGCAAGTGAAAGTTGAGTCCACCATCCTGGACCTGGTTGTTTCTAATCAGTTTATGTCATGTCCTTCTTTTAAATGTTGTGCCTTGCCCCTTTCCTGTCTCAGTAATTCTTATATATGTAAAGAAAGAATGTTTTAAAATGTACATCTCAAAGCTTTCCAGCTCAGATAGACTCCCACATCTTAATAACACTCTTAGTTACATGGCTTCTGCAATTTCTCATTTAAAAATTTTAAAGTGAAAACAATCTTTTCATTCAATTTATGGTACTGATCTCAACTTTTGGAGAGGAAACCCTTCAGAGATGATACTGCTTCCTTTTAGTCACTCCTTTTAATTTCTAAACACAATCCAGAGAAAAGTTTTCTAAATTTCCTTCTTCCCCAAGAGAAGGAAAAAAGAGAGAGAGGGGAAGAAAAAAAAAAAAAAACCCTACATTTTACACTATTTGCATTACTCACATTGTCCCTCGGGGATGCCCAGCTCCAAATACCCAGCCCTCACTCTTACCTCTCAAATGTGATTTTGACCTGATGCCTTCAGAGATGTCTTGACCTAAGATTGGAATACCAGGGGGCGGTCCTAAGATGGCAGAGGAATAGGACGGGGAGACCACTTTCTCCCCAACAAATTCATCAAAATAACATTTCAATGCCGAGTAAATTCCACAAAACAACTTCTGAATGCCAGCAGAGGACATCAGGCACCCAGAAAAGCACTCATTGTCTTCAAAAACAGGTAGGAAAAAATACAAAAGACAAAAAAAAAGAGACAAAAGAGGTAGGGAGGGAGCTCCATCCCGGGAAGGAAGTCTTAAAAAGAGAAAGGTTTCCAAACACCAGGAAACACTCTTGCTGCCAAGTCTGTGGAGAGCCTTGGAAACACAGAGGGCAACATAACAGGGAGGAAAAATGAATAAATAATTTAAACCCACAGATTACGAGCCCAACAGTAACTCCCCCGGTGGAGAAGCAGCGCAGATGCCTGCATCCGCCACTAGCAAGCGGGGGCTGGGCAGGGAGGCACGGGCTGAATTTCTTACAAGGAAATGCCCCGAGTGTAACCAGAGCAAGCTAACTTGGGCTAGCAAACCAGACTGTGGAATAGCTACTGCGCAAAAAGCTCTAACATAAGACACCACCAGGACCATGCACAGAACAAAGGATGGAACAGAATTAGCCGGCTGCAGACCATCCCCCTCTGGTGACAGGCAGCCAGAGCTGGAAGGGCTGGAAGGGGGCAATAGCAGCCCCAGAGAGACATTAACTACGAAACTGCAAACAAGTTTCTTTGCTAACTAAGACTTCTTGGGGTTCTGGACAGTCATCATCCACCTGAGAAGGTGCACCAGTTGTACACCCAGAAAACTGAGCAGCAGGGATGGGAGAGGCGATAAGTTGAAGCAACCGCGCTCGCCAAACACCTGAGCTACTCTGTGGCTTCCCAACCTAGGGATCAAACCCAGGTCTCTCACATTGCAGNTCTCATTTGTAGCTCAGAAGAGATTTTATCATATGCTCTCTTATTGTAGCCTAGGAGACCTCAGATAAGCTCCTATTTCCCAATTGATAACTTCAGAAATTCTGATGACTTTCATCTAAGAAAGGCAATAAAGAAATGTACCAGGATGTTCGAGTTAAAGTTTTCGACTTAGAGAGATGATACAACAGCTGTAACATCCCAAATCACCACCTGCAAACTGTGTAAAAGCTGTACTAAGAAAATTTTCCTGGAGCCCCTGAACTGCTTCATCCAGTAAAAGAATATTAAGTGCCCTGCAGAGAGAAGATATATGTTGGGAATGATCACGTGTAGAGAAAGTTGGTTGCCATGTGGGACTCACCACATGGGGGTGAGGATGAGGGATAACAGAGGTGGAGGGTATAGGGAAGGTGCTATTTCCCCTACCTCAAGCACAGAGAAGGGGTTTCTCTGGACTCTGGGGAGGATTACAATGTTCCTTATTGTTGTGGTTGTTGAGTTGAAAGAAATGAACAAAGCGAGAGTATTGAGTTAAGTTTTATTTGGGGAGAAAGGGAGACTATAGCCCGGGAAACCGTATTTCAGATAGTTCTGAGAAACTGCTGCAGGAGGCGGGGGAAGGAGCTAGGATAGATAGAAGTTTTGCAGCAACAGGCAGGTATAGTCTGAATGTCAAAAGATGATTGTTAATTAAAGAAAACCAGACATCTCAGTTTAACAATTTTAGTACTTTTCTATATGTGAGAAGATGCATATGGACTCATTGAAATGATTCTCTTGAAATGTGCCTCAGCTTTCTGGGGCCAGTAGCTTGTATTTTCACATCTTGAGTTTCTTCAGGGATCACCATAGGGAGTGGTTGCTAGATGGCAGATATTCTTTTCAGCTCTGAGTTTCCTCAGGGCTTACCAGCTCATGTTGGAGGGCCATGATCATTGATGACTGTGACATCCTTTGTTTACTGTTGTGGCAGGAAATATTCCATTTCTCACAGGTCTTGGAGAACTCACACTGCCTCCCACCCTGGGAGCCAACACGGACTGTGCCTGAGCCAAGCCATGTAGGCAGTCCCTCTGGCAAGATGCAGCCTTGAGGAAGAGGGAGCTGGTGTGACCTCAGGAAACAATAACCCGGGGGTGAGCTCCTTGGTGTTCCTAGGAGCAGAGGAAGGCTACCAGGAACCAAGGCAGGCAATTCCCCAGCCCACTAGGTGACCCGCAGAGGAGTCATTCAGCATCAAGCTCTGCGGGCCTGAACGACACAGCCATGACAACCGGAGTCTGCTTCACACCCATGCCAGGTCCCAGGGTCAGCTCCCCCAATTACTCGTTCTCATAGGAGTTGCCCGTGTCCTTGCTCTCTGAGCTCCAGCATTGGAGGAGGAATCAGCGTTGGAAGAGGAGAGGACTAAGGGGAGGAAATGAAAAAAACAGAGTAGCTGCAAAGCCCTGTACCCCTGGCCCCGATTGGGTGCTCCCAACCATCAAGAAAGGGGTTGGGAATGTGACATGAAGCCAAGTTGAGTTTTGATGCACTGTACATTTAAATATCAGAATTAAGATGGTTTATAACTTAAATCACTATAGTCTCATAATGAAAGAGGGAGCAAAAAAGCCCCAAAGAGAAGGGCTTGCTGAAAATTTTATCTGGAGAAAAATGAAAAACTGCAATTTGACAACATCACAAGTCCAGCCTGTTGAATGTACTGGTTATGCTAATAATGTTTGGTTTATAAGTGCTGTTGTAAATATATTTTGTAGAAATTTATATGTGAGGAGCTTCTAGCAGACTGTAGGTAAGTACAGTCTTTCTCCCTATTCAATACTTATTATGGGCTTTCAGTTCAGTCAGTTGGTCATGTCTGACTCTTTGCAACCCATGGATTGCAGCACGCCGGGCCTCCCAGTCCATTACCAACTCCCAGAGTCCACCAAACNCTAGCAGACTGTAGGTAAGTACAGTCTTTCTCCCTATTCAATACTTATTATGGGCTTTCAGTTCAGTCAGTTGGTCATGTCTGACTCTTTGCAACCCATGGATTGCAGCACGCCGGGCCTCCCAGTCCATTACCAACTCCCAGAGTCCACCAAACCCATGTCCATCGAGTCGGTGATGCCATTCAACCATCTCATCCTCTGTCATCCCCTTCTCCCCCTGCCTTAAATCTTTCCCAGCATCAGGGTCTTTTCCAATGAGTCAGTTCTTCACATCAGGTGGCCAAAGTATTGGAGTTTCAGCTTCAGCATCAGTCCCTCCAGTGAATATTCAGGACTGATCTCCTTTAGGATTGACCTGGGTTCCCCCAAATTCATATGGAGTCCTTTACTTCGATTCATCAGAATGTAAGTGGAATTGGAGACAGAGATTTTAAAGGGCCATTAAGTTAAAATGAAGTCATTTGAATGGGTCTTAATCCAATATGACTGGTGTCTTAATAAAAAGAGGATACTAGGACACAGACAGCAAACACAGAGGGAAAACCACGTGAAGACAGAGGGAAAATACAGCCATATACAAGCCAAGGAGAAAGGACACAGAAGAAACCAATCTTGCTGACACCTTGATCTTTAACTTCTAGCCTCCAAAACTGTGAAAATAAACTTGTTCTTAAGCCCTAGGAAACTAATACAACACTCTACACAGACAGGGAGAGAAGAGGAATTTAGTGGCTGAATACAATGGTTCTAGTATTCATCACTGCTGTAACAATGTTTAAGGCGTTCTGGAGCTTTCATCAACTTTTCATCATCACTCTGATTTTTTGAGTGGGAATCATTTATATTAATCAATCAAGTGTAGATATAGGGTGGGGCTTCTTGGGAGTCAAAATCAATACATCTTCCCAGGGCCAGATCAGAAATTTCGGTTCGCCTGCTTTCAGAGGAATTAGGTTTGATATCATAGAAAAATCAGGATTGCATTTTAAATTCACAGTCTATTTTCCTCTTGTTTCTAGAGCGTTGGCAAATGGTTCAAAACAATTTGTGGATTGGAAGCAAGCTCAACTGTTGCAGAAAATATTAAAGGACATGACTTGTCAATGTGGAGAAAGGGTTTTTAAACGCACTTGGACGTGTTATATAGCTATTGTTAAAAGATATAGCTCACTGAAATGAAAATCATTGCTTTATAGGCATTAGCCAACATTTAATGGATTGTCTTTAATAAACTCATTTACCAGGCCAGTTAACTCATTAACTTAGGAATGCTTTTTTTCCATTGAATTATTCAGGAAATTCTACCAGAAATTTCACTAATTGCATACTATAGATATTGAAGTTCTCATAGAGGTTATAAAGTCACTTGTAAAAACCTACCTTAAAATATTTTAAGCTAATTCACTTTTTTCATTATGGTTTACTACAGGATATTGAATATAGTTCCCTGTGCTATACAGTAGGACCTTGTTGTTTGTCTAGTTTTTATGCAGTACTTTGCATCTGCTAATCCCAAGCTCCCAATCCATCACTCTTCTACCCTTCTTCTCCCTTGGCAACCTGAAGTCTGTCGTCTGTATCTGTGAGTCTGTTTCTGTTTCATAGACAGGTTCACTTGTGTTATATTTTAGGTTCCACACATAAGTGGTACCATATGGTGTTTGTCTTTCTCTTTCTGACTTACTTCACTTAATATGATAATCTCTAGGACCATCCCTGTAGCTGCAAATGGAATTATTTCATTCATTTTTGTGTGTGTGACTGAGTAATAATACTCCTTTGTATATATAATAATATATTCCACATCTTCTTTATCCACTAACTATTATGGACATTTAGATTGCTTCCACATCATGGCTGTTGAAAATAGTGATGTTCTGAAGACAGGGATGTATGTATCTTTTTGATTTATAGTTTTGTTTGGATATATGCCCAGGAGTGGGATTGCAGAATCATATGGTGGCTCTAATTTTAGTTTTTGAAGAAACTCCCTATTGTTTTCCATAGTCGCTGAACCAATTTACATTTCCACCAATAATGTAGAAGTGTTCTTTTTTGTCCACACCCTCTCCTGCATTTATTCATAGACTTTTAAATGATGGCCATTCTGACTGGTGTGAGGTGGCACCTCACTGAAGTTTTGCTTGCATTTCTCTAATAACTAGCATTGTTGACCTTCTTTTCATGTTAGGCTAATTTTAATTCCACTTCCGCAATCTGCAAGGAAATCCAAACAGTCCATCCTAAAGATCGATCCAGGGTGTTCATTGAGGGACTGATGTTGAAGCTGAAACTCTAATACTTTGGCCACGGTGCGGAGAGCTGACTCATTTGAGAAGACCCTGATACTGGGAGAGATTGAGAGCAGGAGGAGAAGGGGACAGCAAAGGATGAGATGGTTGGATGGCATCACTGACACAATGGACATGGGTTTGGGTGGGCTCTGGGAGTTGGTGATGGACAGGGAGGCTGGCGTGTTGTGGTTCATGGGGTTGCAAAGAGTCAGACACAACTGAGAGACTGAACTGAACTGAACGTAGTTCAACCAAGGACTTACACAAATACTTAAGCAAATCTACAGCTATATATCTTTTAGGGTGGGGGAAGGGATATACATGATACTTGTTGTTGACGCTTGTATGCACAAATGCAAAGCCAGCAAATGGTCAAATAAAACTCTAAATTTTCACATAGAATGGAAACTGTTTCAGTCAAAAGGCATCTACTTGGAGATGAAAATAGAAAATCACCATTACTATCCATATTATAATATTCATAGGTATGACTATAATGGTCTCAATGTTTGAAAGCCAACCACTTTGCTTATTTTAAAGGAGACTGACAACTTGAAAAGTTGTCTATTTAAATTAATTTACAAAAACCCACCATTGTGACATAGGTCAGAGTTTGAGTTATTTATAAAGTTTTTTCTCCTAAGTAGCAAAAAAAAAAAAAAAANTACCAGACCACCTGACCTGCCTCTTGAGAAACCTGTATGCAGGTCAGGAAGCGAGAGTTAGAACTGGACATGGAACAACAGACTGGTTCCAAATAGGAAAAGGAGTATGTCAAGGCTGTATATTGTCACCCTGCTTATTTAATTATTATTATGCAGAGTACATCATGAGAAATGCTTATTTATGCAGAGTACATCATGAGAAATGCTGGGCTGGAGGAAGAACAAGCTGGAATCAAGATTGCTGGCAGAAATATCAATAACCTCAGATATGCAGATGAGACCACCCTTATGTCAGAAAGTGAAGAACTAAAGAGCCTCTTGATAAAAGTGAAAGAGGGGAGTGAAAAAGTTGGCTTAAAGCTCAACATCCAGAAAACTAAGATCATGGCATTTGGTCCCATCACTTCATGGCAAATAGATGGGAAAACAGTGGAAACAGTGTCAGACTTTATTTTTGGGGGCTCCAAAATCACTGCAGATGGTGACTGTAGCCATGAAATTAAAAGACTCTTACTCCTTGGAAGGAATGTTATGGGGTCACAAAGAGTCGGACACGACTGAGTGACTGAACTGAACAGAACTGAACTGAGACAGGATATTGAAAAGCAGAGACATTACTTTGTCAACAAAAGTCCGTCTAGTCAAGGCTATGATTTTTCCAGTGGTCATGTACAGATGCGAGAGTTGGACTATAAAGAAAGCTGAGCGCCGAATAATTGATGCTTTTGAACTGTGGTGTTGGAGAAGACTCTTGAGAGTCCCTTGGCCTGCAAGAAGATCCAACCAGTCCATCCTAAAGGAAATCAGTCCTGAATATTCATTGGAAGTACTGATGCTGAAACTGAAACTCCATTACTTTGGCCACCTGATGCGAAGAGTTGACTCATGTGAAAAGACCTTGATGTTGGGAAATATTGAGGGCAGGAGGAGAAGGGGACAACAGAGGAAGAGATGGTTAGATGGTATCACCGACTCAACGGACATGAGTTTGGGTAAACTCTGGGAGTTGGTGATGGACTGCAAGGCCTGGCGTGCTGTGGTTCATGGGGTTACAAAGAGTCGAATGTGACTGAGCGACTGAACTGAAGTGAACTAATGTTATTATGTTTTATATTTGGATAACAATGGGGAATGTCTGTTCTTTTCAAAACACAAACAACAGGAAGTGAAGCTTAGTAAAATGAACAGAGACTACTAATTCTCATCCAAAGAGTTGGGGCATAACAGATTGTCCTTGAAGTAAGATGTCTTCCAAGTTTCGATCGAATGGGGTTGGGGTTCTTTGAGGTTTTGTTTTTAAAAGCACTAATGGTCTGTGATATCCAGGGCCTTTCTCATGGACTCTGACATAGACCTCTCAAACTGGTTTTCTCTCAGTAAAGATCACAGCCAAGAATATCCCCTGGGGGCCCCAGAACATGAAGGTGGATAGAAAATTTCAGAAGGTTTGGCGTGGTGGGTTCCAGATTCTGTGAAACTTCTGGAACAGTCCATGCAACTCCAAACATGGGAGTCAATAAAATGTATTAACCATCCCCCCCCCAAAAAAAAGAATTGACTGGTTTGATTTCTTTGTAACCAACATTTCCCCTCCCCTCCCAAAGTCTTTGCTACACAAGTATTGAAGCAATATTAGTGAAGACAGTATTCTCCAGGTTCTGCTACTCTTTTACGCTCAGTTCATTAAAAATACTGGTCATTTTCCTTCTTTCCGTTTCACTCTAGCTCATGCATAGCCTCTTCTTTTTGATTTTCTGAACTCTGAAAGTACAAAGGCTAAGCCATGACTTTTAATAGACCCCTCACCTGGTACAATGGGACCAATTTAGCACCATTCAATCACACCACTGACTATACAAGACCAAACACCACACCAGACACAAGAGAAATAAATAAACAGAAATTCTATCTCAAGATCTAGAGAGACTGACAGTTAAGACATATATCTCTGAAGGGTAAGGACTGTGCTATGATGCAGGCATGTGAAAGATGCCATAGGAGGAACACAGCCCAACAGAAGTGGAGAGAGGTGATGATGGACATCTTCCTAGAGGAAGTAGGATGTGAGCTGAGCCTCTGAGAAGCTGAAGTTAGCTGTGCATAGAACAAATGAGTGAATTCCCAACACGCTGCATTGCCTGCCGTCTTTAAAGTCTCCTTAAGAACCTTAGATGAGAGATGACCTTAGGGAAGTAGAAAGTAGTTAAGTCATGAAGGCAAGGACTCATCCAACACCACTAGCGGAACAGCTCTTGTTAACATTACAAAGGGCAGAGATGTAAAAGAAGGCCTGGACCGACTGGGTTCTTTCTTGATATACTCTTTCAGGTATATTCTTGGTTCAAATCTCTCTACTCAGTTCTGAGAGTCTTAAGAGGTTTATAAAAAAGTCTGAAAATGTGATGTTCCAGCTATTAACATAATAAAACAATTCCATAAAGGCCAGCATGAGACATTTCCTAAACATATTCGGAATTTTATTAAAAATTGAAGAAAAGAGCCAATTTTCTGTATTCCTCCTAGACCCACAGGTAAGGGAGGAACTTGATTCACAGATGTGTACATGTTTGAGAGGACAGAAAAGCACTTGTAATTTTTTTAATGGTAAACAACTATATATATATATATGTATATAAATATTGGAGAAGGCAAAGGCACCCGACTCCAGTACTCTTGCCTGGAGAATCCCATGGATGGAGGAGCCTGGTAGGCTGCAGTCCATGGGGTCGCTGAGGAATCAGACACGACTGAGCGACTTCACTTTCACTTTCATGCACTGGAGAAGGAAATGGCAACCTACTCCAGTGTTCTTGCCTGGAGAACCCCAGGGATGGGGGAGCCTGGTGGCCTGTCGTCTATGGGGTCGCACAGAGTCGGACACTACTGAAGTGACTTAGCAATAGCATATATAAATATATTAGTCAATCATGTCTGATCCCATGGACTGTAGCCTGCCAGGCTCCTTTGTTCATGGAATTCTCCAGGAAAGATTACTGGAGTGGGTAGGATTCCCTGCTATATCTTGTACTTTATGCACGTTTGCAAGTTAGTTAAAAAATAGTCATTTTTTGGTCACTGTCAAGCACTGAGAATATATAAAAATGACAGACCCCTGCCTCCTGAGTAAAAATAAGATATAAGAACCAACTAAGTTGTAGATATGGTCACGTGCTTTTACCTCATCAAGCAACAATTATGTTTTAATCAACAAACAAAAGATTATATTGAAAACTATTTCTATCCTTTACTGCTTTGGCAATTGGAGAAAGAAAAAATTCCAGTATGAAATCTTGCAGTGAGACTCAATAATGTGTGGGCTTCAGTCCTGATCTACATTAACTTAGTCATGAGATAGATATATAAATATACAGATATAATTTAAATTAAAAACTTACAAAATCAAGATGATCTGGCCCACTATAGAAGAACATTAGTCCATGAGTGCCTTTATGATGTTAATGAGTCTAGAGGAGTTTATTTTGTGAGAGACAGAAACTATGGCTGGAAAATATCACCTATGTTAAATGACTTGATGGAAAGCAGTCAGAGATGGGCAAAGTCACATTTTTAAGATGTTGCCAAAATAAAGTTAGAACTCAATAGTCTTGATCTGAAACACTGGGAAACTATCAATGGCAATAAAGTTAACTGTGGTTAATGGCCAAAAATGAGAAGCTATTTATATTTAACACCAAATGAATACATTGGTATCTCAGAAATAGTATATATCAGCCTTGTAATGCTATCAAGACAATTTCAACTTCGCAGTGTGATCCAATAATCATAAAAATCACAAATTTGCCTAAATAATCTGTAGTTTTATCATCACCTTCTCATCAGTTTGCTTTAGAAACTTGCTAGCCATTTTCAAGAAAGTTCATGTCTATTCCAAGTTTCATAATCCACTTATTTGTATTATAATATTATAAAGGCAGTGGTGAGAATGAAACCTTGGTCCAGCTTCTTGCCCAGGTAAAAGATTTGTTTCAAATGCAAAATAGGCCAATGAATTTTAATGTAAAAGGCAGAAGTTCAGTGAAGAGGTTTCAGATTCTACATTGCAACTAACCTTAAAGAAACCTCCACTTTTGGAATGCTTATGTATTACTAAAGAAGAAAAGCCAAAATTTACCTGAAAATGATAATTTAATACAGCAAGTCCCCTACACATGAACAAGTTCCATTCCAAGAGTGTGCTCATAAGTCTAATTTGTTCGTTAAGGCCAACAAAGGTAGCCTAGGTACTCAACTAACACAAGTGATTGTATAGTACTATACTGTAATAGGTTTATAATACTTTTCACACAAATAATACATTCAAAAAGCACACAGAAATAAAAGAAAGCATTTTAAATCTTATATTACTTACCTGGAAAAGTACAGTAGTACAGTACAACATTGGGCTTCCCTGGTGGCTCAATGGTAAAGAATCTGCCTATCAACGCAGGAGATGTATGTTTTATCCCTGGATCAGGAAGATCCCCTGGAGAAGGAAATGATAACCCATTCCAGTATTCTTTCCTGGGAAATCTCGTGTACAGAGGAGTCTGGTGGGCTCAGTCCGTGGGGGTTACAAAAGAGTCATATACAGCTCAGTGATTAAACAACAGTACAACTGGCATAAAGGGACTGGCATCGAGTGGACAAACAAAAAGAGTTATGAGTAGAGGGGGAGATGGTAGAGCTGAAGGATCATCAGCAATAGAAGATGAAGGGCAAACTGCAGTTTCACTCATGCCTTATGATGATGGAACACAGGTTTGCATCTTTGAAAGTTCACAGCTTGAAGGTTCCTCTGTAGGGGATTTACTGCACTCCCCTATCCTAACTACATATCTGTGTGAGGCTGGATTTTTTTTCATACACTTCAGCCAAATCAGTCATATCTGACTCTTTGTGACCCCAGGGACTATACAGTTCATGGAATTCCCCAGGCCAGAATACTGGAGTGGGTAGCCATTCCCTTCTCCAGGGGATCTTCTGAACCCAGGGATTAAACCCAGGTCTCCCACCTTGCAGGCGGATTCTCTACCAGCTGAGCCACAAGGGAAGCCCCAAATCATCATACAGTAACAGACTATATGCAGAAGCAGGTGTGAGAATCCAGCTGCCTTCAATTAAACCCAGCACTAAGAAGCCTTGTGAAAACATGAAGAAGCCACGCTACTTTTCTCACTACACTTTCTGTTTAGGAATTGATTATTTCTCATAACAATATGTCAGTGCATACTAGGTTTATTATATTTAAATGAATTAATAGATAGTCTTAAGTTTTCTTTTTAAATCTTTGTTATAACTAATAGAAACAGAAACACTTTGGGCTTGTTAATAGTTTTTAAAGTAAAATGGGTCCTGAGACCCTGATGTAGTCATAAAGAGCTCATGTTTGAACCCTACCTGTAACACACACTTGCCTGACCATGGGTAGGAATTGAATCTCTCTAAATATTAATTCCCTCATAAGGAAAGTGAGGATAATATTAGCTATTTCAATGGATTGTTGTTAAGTTTTAAATAATATATAATAACAAATCATAATGTATATTAAAATATAAATAAAATTATGTTTATTTTATATTATAGTTTATATTTATAAAATAAGTATATATATGTAAATATTATTACATTTATAAAGATAAGATCCCTGGCATGTACATAGTGCTCAGTAGATTAAAACTGTTATTGCTCCATCATTAAAGCATGGAGTGAGTATGTGAGGAACGTGAAAAAAAATGAACAGCATAGTATTGTAATATCTGAGAAAAATAATTTTCAATAAGAGGGACTTCCCTGGTGGTCCAGTGATTACAACTTCTGCTTCCAACGCAGGGGGTGAGGGATCAATCCCTGGTTGGACAGTTAAGATCTCACAGTCAAAAATCCAAAAGGTAAAATAGAAGCAATATTGTAACAAATTCTATGAAGATGTTAAGAATGGTCCACATGAAAAAAAAAATCTATATTAAAAAAAGACTTTCAAGAAGAGAGATTTATCCATAATGTAAAAATCTAGAGGGAGGGTGAATTGTGACTCCTTGGTGAATACAGGGAGGTCAGTTTGAGAACAATGGTTGTATTAATGCCAGCCTGTGAGGAGCTCTGAGGAGGGGATGTGAGGAAGCAAAGGCTTGGAGTTTAAATCTCCTTTCAGGGCTGGCCAGACAGCCTGATCCTGGGGACACACTTAGCAACAGCCTTGACTGTGAAGCCTATGCTGATCAATATGTGAGTCCCTGCAGACGGACGTCCCTTTGCACTAAGTAGATCTGAAAGGAGTCCATGCCACTGTAGGGGGTGTGCCTTTCTTACTGTAACTATTATATTCTGCCTTATCTTACCATTATATGTGGGCCAATATCTTACCTTCACCGTCTCTCCCTTGAGGGAACTTATCTCACTAGAACACCTATGAAAATGCCTTCTCCAGAGCAGATACAAAGTAAAAAGCAAATTGAATAAGTAATTTCTACAGTGTAAACATACACAGTGGCCCACACAAGTGAATCGCATATACTTGCCCACTGTGATGCTAGAAAATTTCATCACCAGTCCTTGAACCAACTTTGCTTGATATCCCAGTCTCTATGACAAGTTTCTTTCTGGACCTGTAATCTCTCTCTCT
>SJYV01049133.1:60160-98973 GCA_006410875.1 Neotragus pygmaeus | reverse complement strand
CAGACACGACTGAGCGACTGAACTGAACTGAACTGACATCAATTATTTAATCACTGAACCTACCAGAAAACAGATAATCAAATATGACAGACCTCAAAAGAGCAAACGATTTGATCTGCCATCAGGCCCACAGAGGAAAATTTCCCAGGTCATACATTCGACAAGCATGGGAACAGGAAGGTTCATAACCTCACTTTCTTCCCCATTCACACAGGCCACCAACAGAAGAAGAAGTGGGATCTAACCACCCAAGAATGCCCAGGTTCCCAAGGATCACATCCTTACCCTACCTTGGTCTCCCCTGTGGCTTGGGAAACTCACAGAAAGACAAGTTTCGAACGATCCCATATTTTTTTCTTTTGGCAGCCACAATTGGTCCCATTACATGTTTCAGGGTTACACGGGAACCCCATGCTACACACATGGGGCAGGAGCAGATGAATCTTGCTCGGAGCTTTACAAGAAACAAAATTTAGAAGAGGGCACCCCAGGGCCTCCAGGAAACCCCTCACTCTCGGGCTTTCAGGACTCTTCATTTAGGGGCCTGTTTTCTTCAGCATCGAGAAGCCTTTTCTGGACGGGGGTGGGGGCAGGGATGTGCATGTCAATGGCTAAGCTGGCCAGGTGGGGAAGAGGAGGGGAAGAGGGCAGTTTCTTCGAACCCCCCAACAGAGGTAGACAATGGGAGGTAAGGGGTTCAAGATGACAGGCAAAGCCATTTTCTTGGGGGAGGGTTGTTGGCTGGGGGCTGCTCCCCTGCCCTCCACTCACCGATTAAAAACGAGAGCTCATGATGAGGAAGACTAGGCGCAGAACGAGGAGGGAAGCCACGTCTCATCCCAGGATAAGCCCCTGTTGGCCTGGTCTTGCAGCATCTTGCGGAAGACCTCCCAGCGGGCCCCCAGCCGCCATTTGCGTTCCAGCCGCTCACCGCAGCGCGCCCGGAAGAAGGCGTCCAAGTCGAACGTGGTGTGGTTGGCTTCCGGCAAAGCCTGACTGCGGCCGTGGGCTGCAGAGCTGGGTGGACCTATGTGGGGCACGCCTCGGGGTCAGCGGCTGGAGTCTTGGAAGGCTGGACGCCCTGGCCGTGCAGGTCCTCGTCTCTTGGTAGGCTGTGGGCATACTTCTGATGCAAGGTGGTACTGCCCAGCACCCTGTGAGCCTGGGAGATGNCTGCAGAGCTGGGTGGACCTATGTGGGGCACGCCTCGGGGTCAGCGGCTGGAGTCTTGGAAGGCTGGACGCCCTGGCCGTGCAGGTCCTCGTCTCTTGGTAGGCTGTGGGCATACTTCTGATGCAAGGTGGTACTGCCCAGCACCCTGTGAGCCTGGGAGATGTGCGGAAGTGCTTGGCAGACTCAGCGCTTCCCGAGTTGTCCGGGTGGGAGAGGAAGCTCTGCTGGTGGTTAGGCCGCCTTGATTTGGTCCCGGTTGGTCGTAGAGAAAATGCCGAGCAGATCATAGAGCGCCATGAGCAAGTGCAGGCCATTGCTCTGTGTGTAAGCCCTCGCTTCTAGGCCCAGGCGCGATCTTGGGTTTTGTGGAACCAGCCCCCGATTGGCCTGCCACAGCTTCCACTGTAACAGTCGTGACCACCTCAGACCGCGCTGGACTGCCATCTTGAATCAAACCAGTCAATTCTAAAGGGAATCTCCCATACTTTGGCCACCTGATGCAAAGGGCTGACTCATCAGACAAGACCTTGATGCTGGTGAAGATTGAAGGCAGGAAAAGAAGGTGGTGACAGGAGATGAGATGTTTGGATGGCATTATCGACTCATTGGACTTGCGTTTGAGCAAGCTCCAGGAGATAGTGAAGAACAGGGAAGCCTAGTGTGGTGTAGTTCATCAGGTTGGAGAGTGGGACACGACTTAGCGTCTCATCAACAACAACAAGGATAGATGAGTCACATTTTACACTTAAAGGTAAGAATATCTGGAAGGGGGTTAAGGGAGTTATATGGTTTGATACTGTTTTCTTTTATCAAATGTTCTATTTCAATCCCATTGTATACATTGTAATTATCAACTCCATTGATAGAGATTGAAAAAAGTATCTCCTTAGATTGCTATGAATTTGGAAGTGATTTAACTTTTTCTGTTAAATTGTGGTGGGGAAAAATATATGCCATATGCTTGAATCCCCCAGCTCATTGAGAGGTTGCTTCTTGAGCTTTTGGAGCCCCAGTGAAGAGCTTGGCAGTTATATTTATAAACTGCAGTGAAATATGGGATTTGCTTTATTTGCTTTTACAATAGCTTCTCAGCTTCTTGAGGAAGTATACATTTTAAATTATTAATTTCTTGGGAACTAGTACAGTAATTAGCACAATGAAGTGAAGTGAAGTGAAAGTTGCTCAGTTATGTCTGACTCTTTTCGACCCCATGAACTCTATAGTCTATGGAATTCTCTAGGTCAGAATACTGGAGTGGGTAGCCTTTCCCATCTTAAAGAAACACAGTGAAAGTGCCCAGGAAATATTTTTCCTAGAGATTTACTGAGAGCAGCCATAGAATAGTCCCTTCTCTCCAATGAGTAATGGTAACTCCTAATTTTCACATCTCATCCCATCATCTAATTTCATCTTAAAACACTGGATTTAGATTAGATCTTTCTGGAGGTCTACACTGTTGCATCTTTCACTCATTCTGGCTGCCTCTGGATTCTTCACACTTAGAATCTGAGGAAAGCTAGGATAAAGAATGAAAAAGCTTTCAGACAATAATCTTGTCTGCACACTGGCAATGAGAAAGAACTCCTCAACACCAAGTTTAATGTGACAAATACCAAAGAGGAGACTTTATATTTCAAATCAACCCTGAATATTCATTGGAAGGACTGATTCTGAAGCTGAAACTCCAATACTTTGGCCACCTGATGCAAAGAGCCGACTCATTAGAAAAGACCCTGATGCTGGGAAAGATTGAGGGCAGGAGGAGAAGGGGACGACAGAGGATGAGATGGTTGGATTGCAGCATGGATTCAATGGACATGAATTTGAGCAAACTCCAGGAGATAGTGAAGTAAAGGGAACCCTGGTCTGCTGCAATTTATGAGGTTGAAGAGTCAGATATGACTTAGTGACTGAACAACAGCAACAAACCTATGCTGGGTGCCCTTCCCTTACCTTGTTACCTCAGGCAAATTCCTTGATTCAGTTTTATTTTTCATAAAAATAGGATGTCCGTGAGGAAAGGTGAGGGCTGAGGTCCTAAGCAACATGCTGTGATATTGGAATGTTAAAAATATGTACTTCAGGCAGTGGTTTGACATTTGAAGAGACTATGATGAAAAGCTTGAGAAGGTAGTTGAAATCAATCTAACTCTTCTCCGTTTGCTCTGCAGTGAAGAAAACACAGTTCACTTTCCTTTGGTGAAACTATTTTGCAGCAAGCAGTTTGTTAGGAGTGTGAATGAAATTTACCACCAAAGTCTTAAAAAAAAAATCTAAAAAAGAAAAACCAAAAAACCCTATCCCAATTTAGCCCTAAGCCATGCAGGCACTGAGGCACAACTATTTTCAGAATAGACACGCATACTGACTTTTTTCTCACAGATCCTCTTGGGAATTAAGCTCTGATTTCTCATTTTTGGATCTCAGTTAATCCGGTTGAACACTAGTGTGTAAAAGCACTGAACCCGCTTTATAGTATTGTTCTCGCTGGATATGACCCAGGGCAGAGCTTTGTAGATTTTTATACCAATAAGACCGTTTCCATTTGGGTGCCCATAGAAACAGATTTTGAGACAGCTTTCTAGAGTCAAATAATTATTTGAGAAATGTAGGAAACACAAGAAAGGAAATGGGAAGAGAGACAGAGAAAGAAAGACAGCCAATAGGAAGTTCATTATCAAATTAATTACTACCAATGTCCACTGACACATAGTCCCAGGGGAGACCTGGGAAATGGTGTGAAATATACAGAGATTGCCCACTTCAGGGATGAGGAGTATATATCTGCTGCACATCTGTATTAGTCAGCTCAGGTGAATGAGATTCACTGTGACAAAAATACCATAGTGAGTGTTTTTTCTTTCTTTTTTTTTTTTAGGAAAAAAGAAATATTTAGATATATTTGCTTTACAACATTGTGTTAGTTTCTGCTGAACAGCGAAGTGAACCAGCTACATGTATACATATGTCACCTTCCTCTTGGACCTCCCTCACCCCCTGTTCCCTTCCTACTCGTTTAGGCCATCACAGAGTGTGGAGCTGAACTCCCTGTGATATACAGCATCTTCCCACTCAGTTCAGTTTGGTCGCTCAGTCATGTCTGACTCTTTGCGACCCCATGAATCGCAGCACGCCAGGCCTCCCTGTCCATCACCATCTCCCGGAGTTCACTCAGACTCACATTCATTGAGTCCATGATGCCATCCAGCCATCTCATCCTCTGTCGTCTCCTTCTCCTCCTGCCCCCAATCCTTCCCAGCATCAGGGTCTTTTCCAGTGAGTCAACTCTTCTCATGAGGTGGCCAAAGTACTGGAGTTTCAGCTTTAGCATCATCCCTTCCAAAGAAATCCCAGGGCTGATCTCCTTTAGAATGGACTGGTTGGATCTCCTTGCAGTCCAAGGGACTCTCAAGAGTCTTCTCCAATACCACAGTTCAAAAGCATCAATTCTTTGGCACTCAGCCTTCTTCACAGTCCAACTCTCACATCCATACATGACCACAGGAAAAACCATAGCCTTGACTAGACAGACCTTAGTCACCAAAGTAATGTCTCTGCTTTTGAATATACTATCTAGGTTGGTCTGTTTTACACATAGTAGTGTGTATGTGTGAGTCCTGTTCTGCCAATTTGTCCTTCCCACCACCCCATGTCCATATGTCTGTTCTCTACATCTGCATCTCTATTCCTGCTGTGAAAAAGATCATCTATATCATTTTCCTAGATTCCACATATATGCATTAATAGTAACATAAGACATATAGCTTATAGTTTTGGAGACTGGGAAATCCAAGGTCAAGGTGCTGGACAGCTCATTTCCCCAGTGAGGGTCTTCTTCCTGGCTTGCAGGTGGCTGCTTTCTCCCTGAGTCCTTACATACAGAGAGCATACTGGGGAAGCAAACTGTCTGGTGTCTGTCCTTATAAGGTCACTAACCCCATCATGAGGCCCCATCCTCATGACGTAATCTAAACCCACTTACCTCCCAAAGGCCCCATCTCTAAATATTGTCACATTGATGCTTAAGGCTTCAACATATGAGTTGGGTGGGGGGTACTCTACAGTCCATAGTAATGTCTCTAACTTTTTATGTCTTTCATCTCTGTGTACCTATTCCCTTCCACATGTCCCCCACCTCTCTCTGTCCCTCTTTCTAAATTTCTCTAGGGAGCTGAGTATTAGATGCTCACTCCCATCAGTCATGGGCCATTTTAGGGGGTTGGTTCCAAGAACTTCTGGACTACTGTGTGCTTAGAGAGACTCAGTAGCTTCAGAGAAAAGCCCTCAGGCAGTGAAATTCAGACAGGTGTTTGAAAGCTGGCTCATAGACACTGAAGGCACCAGCATAAGTTTTTTGCAGCTGGGGACCTATTCTTCATCTACTGTAGTAACTGGTTTCTGAGATGGCTTTCCTATGTAACTTGAAAGTGTGAGTCTTTTAAAAAGTTTTATGTTTTAAGGTTCAAATAAGTGTAAGTTGTGCATTTTCCCCATAATATATTTGGAATTAGTTATACATTTCAAATTATGTTTAAAATAACTTAATAGTTGAATAGCTTAACCTTTCCCTCTAACAAAAACCTTTAAATGAAAGAGAATGTCTTAGCCTGGTTTCCTCTGAAGGCAGAGGCTAAGACAAGTCTTGCATACAAGTAGTTTTATTGTTGTTCAGTCACTAAGTCATCTCTGACTCTTTTTGACCCCGTTAACTATACCTTACCAGGCTTCCCTGTTCACTATCTCCCAGAGTTTGCTCAAATTCTTTTTAGTGTTGGTGATGCTCCCTAACTATCTCATCCTCTGCCACCTTCTCCTTTTGGCTTCAATCTTTCCCAGCATCAAGGCCTTTTCCCCTTCATGGATCACAGCCTTGTCGTGGTGAAGGGGACTGTGTAACTCAGTGAAGCTCTGAGCCACGTGGTACAGGGCCACCCAAGATGGACAGTGATAGTGAGTGAAGAGTTCTGACAAAACATGGTTCACTGGAAGAGGGAATGGCAAACCACTCCAGTTTTCTTGCTATGAGAACCCCACGAACAGTTTGAAAAGGCAAGTAGTTTATTTGGAGACTAATTGCAGGAGCCAGAAGGCAAGACGAGGGGTGTGAAATAAAGAAGGAGGGAATGCTCAATAAGGATGAATTGCCAAGCTGGCTACTGCTGTAGGTTGACTAGTGCTTGATGTTGCTGGAATCTTCTGAGGAGCCTTTAAAATGCCTCTCCAAACTGTCTAACTGGGGACCAGTTTATGAAAGAACCATTGCATACATGTTTGAAATATTTGAACCACCCTTTTATATACCATGGATTGTTTTTGAGTGATGAAATCTTAGGCTGCAGCATTTCCTTAAGGAGTCACATAGGTTTCCTGCTTCTCTCCCATGGAGAATCAGCCTTGGAGTTTGGCTTGACTGGGAAATTTCTCTCTTTGCACAGGCGGGTTGAGTAGAAACTTACAGAATAAAAATTTCAGGTTAGAATAGAAAACATATCTAGTAGCTGGTTATAGGCTTTTTTGAGGGGGTAGGGATGGCATTGTAGAGGACAGAAACATGTCCTTAGGAAACAGTGTGAGAGAACTTACTTTGAATCTGAATTCTGAGTGATAGTAGATGTCTAGCCTGTGTTAATGCTGTCATATGAAAATTGGCCCCAATGCACATGTACATAAGAAAAGAACTGCATAGGGTCTGGAAAAAATGGGCAGAAAGATGTAAGATTAAAAGAAAAAGATGTAAGAGGCTAGTGAAGTGAAGTCGTTCATTCGTGTCCGACTCTTTGCGACCCCATGGACTGTAGCCTTCCAGGCTCCTCTGTCCATGGGATTTTTCCAGGCAATAGTACTGGAGTGGATTGCCATTTCCTTCTCCAGGGAATCTTCCCAACCCAGGGATTGAATCCAGGTCTCCCACATTTTAGACAGACGCTTCACCATCTGAGCCACCAGGGTAAGAGGCTAGGGGCTTTGTTAATTATTAGTAAGAGGATTCATAACTAAGGGGATTGGAAAGGACTCTGATGCCGGGAAGGATTGAAGGCAGGAGGAGAAGGGGATGACAGAGGATGAGATGGTTGGATGGTGTCACTGACTCGAAGGACATGAATTTGAGTAAGCTCTGGGAGTTGGTGATGGACAGGGAAGCCTGATGTGCTGCAATCCACAGGGTCACAAAGAGTCGGACACAACTGAGTGACTGAACTGTCTGACTGAAAGGGATACAATATTCGAACCTCATTATTTATTTATAGGTTTTTTTTGGTAATTATACCAATGCATAAATAGTTACCTCTTTAATTTCAGTACCATAATATCAAGTTCAGTTATTCTCAACCACTTTCATTTTTTCCCACTAAATTCCCAAGACAAAAAATAGCTCTCAATACAAAAATATAGATATCTGGATGAAATTGAACTTAGATGACAATTTCAGTCAAGATTCTGGAGCTCAGAATGGGCAAACCAGNCAGTTATTCTCAACCACTTTCATTTTTTCCCACTAAATTCCCAAGACAAAAAATAGCTCTCAATACAAAAATATAGATATCTGGATGAAATTGAACTTAGATGACAATTTCAGTCAAGATTCTGGAGCTCAGAATGGGCAAACCAGGTATGCCATGCCATTTTTAGAATGTTGTTTTAATAAGGCTTATTCCTGTCTGGGTTGACTGCATTTTACATATGCAATCATCCAGCTGTGAGTATGAAGAGTTGTTGCCATGACAACTAGGACTGACTGACTTGCCTTTCAAAAATGGTAATGATTCAGCATGTTTGTAGATGATACCTGTGGTTGTCAGTGACTTTCTAGAAGGTCATACAGTTTTGGCAAATGGTTGCTAGTGGTGTGGAAAGGGAGAATTAAGTTGTACTCATCATGCCTTGTCATGAGCCAAATAGGGGAACCTCAGGCTAGTCTACTGGGGCTTCATTTCTTCATCCACTTAGTAGGAAGCTACAGNCGTAGAGAAGATAAAGACAGACAGATAACAACTCACATGTACTGAAATGAAAATTCAGGCTTCTGTCAATTTAAGGTAGTACAAAATCACAGGATGTGTGTCTAATCTCATTTTTACTATGTAGAAAATAGGCCCCAGAATTAGAAAGAGATATACTTTTAATGCTTAGATAAGATGTCCAGGTACTTTCTAAGAAAGTGTGGATGAAAGCAGACTTTGCTTGCTCATTTGCCCTTAATCCCTATCTCCTTCCCATTTGAGTGGACGAGTGGACCCAATGGAATCCCCTCCCTGTATTGACTGAGCTTGCTAATGTAGGAAGGTGTCTTTTCTTGGCTAGGGTACTAGGGAAAATTATACTTGCTTATCTATCACAAATGAAAATCACCTGGGGAATATAAAGAGTATTTTCCATTCTGCTACCATTATTTCAAAAGCAATCAAATGCCGCGGAATGAAAGTCAAACGCAGAGAAAAATACTGATAGATTGGGTCATCTGCATGGCTCTCTGGGACTGTAATTATTTCAGTGTTCAAGAGGAAAGTGTACATTTGAAAGATGGTAAATTCCATGCTATGCAATCAATCATTCGTCTCTTATAACAACAATAATTGTGGAGGAGGTAGTAGTTCAAACTTTACTGATGTAGTCATCCCTGTTTGCTGCTGCTGCTGCTGCTGCTAGATCTCTTCAGTCGTGTCCGACTCTGTGCAACCCCGGAAACGGCAACCCACCAGGCTCCCCCGTCCCTGGGATTCTCCAGGCAAGAACACAGGAGTGGGTTGCCATTTCCTTCTCNTTTGCTGCTGCTGCTGCTGCTGCTAGATCTCTTCAGTCGTGTCCGACTCTGTGCAACCCCGGAAACGGCAACCCACCAGGCTCCCCCGTCCCTGGGATTCTCCAGGCAAGAACACAGGAGTGGGTTGCCATTTCCTTCTCCAATGCATGAAAGTGAAAAGTAAAAGTGAAGTTGCTCAGTCACATCCAACTCTCAGTGACCCCATGGACTGCAGCCTACCAGGCTCCTCCACCAATGGATTGTCCAGGCAGGAGTACTGGAGTGGGTTGCCATTGCCTTCTCCATTGTTTGTTTGAGGGGCTACTAAATCTTACATAGCATGTGGCCATTCCTGCCAATTAGAATATCGCTCCTAGATGAGTTTCAATTATTGATAGTCAGTACCAATCACCTGAGAGTGATGAGGTCAAAATAAGTGCTGCAAGCCACAAAGAATGAGATGCTTGTCTTTGTCTTTCTTCTAGAACATTTTGTCCTTTCATTTCCAGATTTTAAAAATAGGTTATCTGTTTTCATTTGTGCATTTTTTCTACCTTTGTAATCTGAAGGTGATTTTACTAATACAGTAAATCTTGGTCGACCGATACTTTAGGAAGATGCTTTTTCTGGGTAAACTAAAAGCTTGACATGGCTCTTCCTGATGTTCTTAAATATTTTATTAGCAGAGTCTCTCCTCCACCCCCTTCCTATTCATAGTCTCCTTCAGTTTAATGATATAAAGCAGGTGGTACAGTTGTCTAAACTGGGTTTCCATTAGAAACACTCACTGAGAATGTGGTGTGTTTTCTTCCTTAGTTTTCTCATTGTTAGGTGTCTCAGGCTCGAAAGGCCCATATGGCTGTTTGGAACAATGTATATCCTGTTTAGAACCAATAATCTGAGCATTTTCAAGCCTTGAAAATCAGATACCATAATTTTTATATTGTTTTTTTAAAGAGGATTTCAGAATGTGAATTCTGGGTTTCTCTGTTTCTTCTTGACTCTGAAAAAAGCCCTGTCTCCAGCACCACCTCCTCTCTGCTTCTCTTCTGATGCTGGATGGAAGTGTTCAGGTGAGGAAAGACAGTCCTGCAGGGAGGCTGAGGCAGATTTATACCTCAGTCCTGATGTCTGGGAAAATCTATTCAGTCACTGACAACTCCTTTAATTATTGATGGTTCAGAAACTTTATCATTCTTAACTTTCATTTGCAACACTTTCTCTCAGATGGTTGAGGCTAGATGTTGAAATTGCTACTTAGAGGAGGAAACTGGAAATAGCTTTCCCTGCTCTTAGCTTCTTGACAAGAGAGAATGAAAGGGAAAGGAAAAAGTGTCCTAAAGGACACTTTAGGATCCCCTGCTTTAGAATGAGACACAAGGGAATCCATGGTGTCCAGCGGTTAAGAACCCGCCTTCCAGTGCTGGGGACTTGGGTTAGATCCCTGGTCGGGGAACTAAGATCCTACATGCCCCAGGGCAGATAAGCTCATGTATGGCAAGAGAGATTTTATGTGCTGCAACTAAGACCCTATGCAGCCTAATAAATAAATATATAAAGAATGGGAAGTAGGAGAGCATTCATAGGAGTGAGAAGAGATCTGTTCCCTGCTGTATGTGAGATGACTTAACAATTCCTATTCCCCCCTTTTTCAAACCTTTCATTGAAACATAATATGCATACAGAAAGGGGCATGTACCCTAAATACATAGCTGGAGGCATTTTCACAAGTTATCACACCATGCAATCAACACCAAGACAAAACCACCCCCAACAGCACCTGGAAGCCTCCTTGAATTTCTCCCCAGTTACTGCTCATCACTCCCAAGGGGGACCACTCTCCTAACTTCTAACAGCTTAGATCTGCCCTGCCTGCTTTTTGTTGCTTAATAGAAGTGGAACAAAACATTGTGCTCTGCATTGCCTGTGTTCCTTTATGCTACACTGTGTCTGAGAGATTCATCCATGTGGCTGCATGTAGTTTGAGACCACTCATCAGTCCACTGCATCTTAACTCTCTGAAGTTGATATTTTACTTGTGGGAGTTGTTAAGAGTGCAGAAGCAGGAACTAGGGTGCCTGTGTTGAAAACCCAGTTTCTCTATTAAGTGTATCACCCTGGGTAAGTTCCTCAAGGTTTCATTGACGTAATATCCTTATCTGTAAAATAGTGATAATAACAATATTTTTCTTATGGGGTATGTCCTTGTGTTGTGCTTTGTTGCTCAGTCATGTCCAACTCTTTGAGACCACATGGACTGTAACCCGCCAGGCTCCTCTGTCCATGGAATTCTCCAGGCAAGAATACTGGAGTGGGTTGCCATACCCTCCTCCGGGGGATCTTCCAACCCAGGGATCTAACCCAGGTCTTCCGCACTGCAGGTGGATTCTTAACCATCTGAGCCACCAGGGAAGCCCAAGAATAATGGAGTGAGTAGGCTATCCCTTCTCCAGAAGAACTTCCTGACTCAGGAATCCAAACCAGGGTATCCTGCATTGCAGGTGAGCTACCTGGGGAGGAGCCAAGCTACCCGGGAAGCCTGGGGTATGTCCTTAAAGAGAAAGATATTAACTTTGCATGAATACATGTAAAACATTTAGAAGAGTGCCTAGTATATGGACAGCTCTGTGTCCTAAGAGTAAGCTACTACGAATTCTCTCTCACTTGATTTTCTTCCTTTTATGTTGATTCAGCTGCTGAGCACAGATGGGGGAGGGAGATAATGTATGCCAACTGATGAAAAGTGGGGAAGAAGGGCTTTGACAGAAATAAAAGAGGTTCTTGATTTCATCTGCCTTTTGCTCCCACTCGGTCATTTTTAGACTTGAGTGTGTGGGTGCGTGCTAACATGCTTCAGTCATGTCCGACTCTTTGCAACCCTATGGACTGAGCCTGCTAAGATTGTTTGTTCATGGGATTCTCCAGGCAAGAATACTGGAGTGGGTTGCCTTGCCTGTTTCCAGGGGATCTTCCCAACCCAGTGATGCAACCTGCGTCTCCTGCAGCTTCTGCATTGCAGGCGGATTCTTTACTGCTGAGCCAACAAAGAAACCCTAGACTTAAGTACTTACAAATTTTCAGTGATTTACTGTTTGTGGAACACCTTGTGATTCACTGGAAATCTCATCAATACATTTAGTATATAGTGATAAAAATTTAATTTGCTACAAAAGCTAAAATTCATAAAATGATACAAAGAGGTGGTAGCTGTAAGAAACTCCATTCTTTTATGCTGTAATCTGTCCTGCCTAATTAGTTACTGTTCCTGTTGATAGCCTTTGCTGGGTTTATGGTGTGACATATTTTGTGGGGGTGTTGGTGGTGAGGAGAATGAGGAACAAAGCCAGAATGATCACGAATGACTGAATGACTTCCCACCCTCACTTCTTTCCTCAACTCCACACACTGGCCCCACCCCTTCTGCCCCACCGCACCTCCCACTTCCTAGGGTCTCAGTTCAGTTCAGTTCAGTCGCTCAGTCGTAACCAACTCTTTGCGACCCCATGAACTGCAGCATGCCAGGCCTCCCTGTCCATTACCAACTGCTGGAGTTCACTCAAACTCACATCCATCAAGTCGGTGATGCCATCCAGCCATCTCATCCTCGGTCGTCCCCTTCTCCTGCCCCCAATCTCTCCCAGCATCAGGGTCTTTTCCAATGAGTCAGCACTTCGCATGAGGTGGCCAAAGTATTGGAGTTTCAGTTTTAGCATCATTCCTTCCAATGAAATCCCAGGGCTGATCTCCTTCAGAATGGACTGGTTGGATCTCCTTGCAGTCCAAGGGACTCTCAAGTCTTCTCTAACACCACAGTTCAAAAGCATCAGTTCTTCAGTGCTCAGGTTTTTTCACAGTCCAACTCTCACATCCATACGTGACCACTGGAGAAACCATAGCCTTGACTAGACGGACCTTTGTTGGCAAAGTAATGTCTCTGCTTGGGTCTAGGTCAAGGTTAAGTTGGGAACAATGGTATAGTATCATTTAGCTACAAAAAGAATACATGAATAGACACTAAGTTATCTATTTCTCCCTCTCCTTTCCCTTTCTTGATGAGAGAATCTCAGACTTGAAAAGTGCTTATGGAAATTGTAACCGTTTTTATAAGAAAAACTTTAGAATGCTTATAGCTTTTTTGTTATTTAAATTGGACGTTAAGTTTTCTCAGTATATTTGCTTATGTTTTGTTATTCCTAGAAATTTAAATCTGTTAAAAAAAAGTGTTCATAAAACCATCAGGGGCTGTGTTTTTCTGAGAAAATATTTCAAGAAAGTTCAAATAAAAATTGCACTGTCCTTGCATGTTGCTTTGTCTAAAAAATTTCCCATTTTCATTGGAATAAAATGTGTGAAAAAAGAATTTCTAGAAGGCATAACGACACCTATATTATAAGTCTTAAGTGTAGCTCTCTTCATGGAGAAACTCTTGACTAGCTTCGCACATCTAAATTATAAACAGTGCCTCAGTGTGATAGTTTAATCTTGAAATACAATTCACTGAAAATTTTAGTAGAAGTAAATAAATAACCACCTTGGTCTTATTAGTCCCTCATGATAAAGCAGGTATGCCTATGGACATGTGTGATATTTGGAAAGTAAGTTTTGAATAAGTTTGTATATATGAAAAACATTTTAAATATATGAATAAGTCAAGTTCCATAGAAATCCACCCAAGGAGGAAGAAAAAGAAAAGAAAATGTGAACTCACTGCATATTGTAATTATGTGCAAGTCCCATGATTATAGCCAGGGTCCCCTTGAATAGTTCAAGATGAGATTTGACTAGTGGTATTAAAAGCATACTTTTGAGTTATATATGTTTCTGATTTTTTTTTCGCATGCTTATATCATCACCCATTCTTCTAAAACTTTCTCCTTAGCTAGTGTTTGAATATGTCTGTTATGGTGGAGAAAACATGGCCTCTCTGCACTAATGGGTCAACCCTAAGGGGACATGGCTGGAGTTGCTTCAGAGAAAGTAGGAGAAGGCGACCTGGTTTCCCTGGGATGGTCCTGTTTTAGCACCTAGTGTTCCATGTCCCAGGCTGTCCCTTGGTCTGGGCAAGTTGGCAGGATTGGTCATTTTAAGATCTTCTGACCTTGAAACAGTTGCACCACTGGCCTTTCACAGAATCAGAAATGAATCCTTTAGACTGAATGCTGTATTTTGGGGAGTCCCATGTTAAAATGTGAACATACCAAGATAACATCTTCATATAGGCTTTCATCATTCATTGTTTACTGGGAGTGTGTTTATCAGTCAGGTGGGTCTCACTTCAGACAGTAGAGAGCTGGACCATCCTGGAAGAGCAATTTTTCATGATGGGGAAGGAAGGGAAAGAACAGTCATTCGTTAAGCACCTACTATGTACTAAAGGGTCTGATGCACTTAAAAAAATTTTTTTAAATTGGAGTATAGTTGCTTTACAATGTGTTAGTTTGTAATGTAAAGCAGAGTGAATCAGCTGTGTTGTGTGTGTTCAGTTATTAAATCATGTATGACTCTTTTGTGACCCTGTGGACTGTAGCCCACCAGGCTCCTCTGTCCATGGGCTTTTCTTGGCAAGATTATTGGAGTGGGTTGCCATTTCCTGCTCCAGGGGATCGTCTTTACTCAGGGATCGAACTTGGGTCTCCCATATCCCCACTTTTTTGTATTTCTTTCCCATTTAGGTCACCACAGAGCATTGAGTAGAGCTCCCTATGCTACACAGTAGGTTCTCATTTTTATCTGTTTCATACATAGTATCAGTAGTGTGGATTTGTCAGTCCCAGTCTCCTAATTCATTCCACCCCCACCCTTCCCCTTTGGTGTCTATATGTTTGCTTTCTACATCTGTATCTCTATTTCTCTTTTGTAAATAAGATTGTCTATGTCAATTTTTTTTCAGGTTTCACATATGTGCGTTAATATACAATATTTGTTTTTTTCTTTCAGACTTACTGTGTATGACAGTCTCTAGGTCCATCCACATCTCAGCAAATGACCCAGTTTCATTCATTTTTAGAAATGGTTCCATATAAGGCACTGGCCTTCTGGCAAAGGTGTGATATTGGGAGAGATGAGGAGGGAATCCTCTAAGAGAAGAAGAAAATCATTCACTTGACTGGAGGAGACAGACCTGAGGTCACAGCTGGTTCTGCCCTTGGGCTCTGCACATTTCTTTCTTTTTTTCCATTTTACTTATTTATTGAAACTATGCTGGGTCTTTCTCTAGTTGTGTGTTCTCTCATTGCGGTTGCTTCTCTGAGAGCCTGGGCTCTATGGTGTATGGGCTGAGTAGTTGCAGCTTCCAGGTGCTAGAGCACAGGCTCAGTAATTGTGGTGCATGGGCTAAGTTGTTCCTAGGCATGTGGGATCTTCCTGGACCAGGGATCGAACCTGAGTATCCTGCATCTCCTGCATTGGCAGGAGATTCTTTACCATTGAGCCACCAGGGAAACCTCTGCATCTTTCTAATGATGTAAGCATGACCAAGGGCTTCCCAGGTAGAAGGTGAAAGTGAAGTCGCTCAGTCATGTCCAACTCTTTGTGACCCCATGGACTGTAGCCTACCAGGCTCCTCTGTCTATGGGATTTTTCCAGGCAAGAATACTGGAGTGGGTTGCCATTTCCTTCTCCAGGAGACCTTCCCAACCCAGGGACTGAACCCAGGTCTCCTGCGTTGTAGGCAGACGCTTCACCGTCTGAGCCACCAGGATGTCCCAGCTAGCGCTGATGGTAAAAGAGTCCACCTGCCAGTGCAGGAGATACCGGAGACTCGGGTTCCATCTTTGGGTTGAGAAGATCCCCTGGAGGAAGAAATGGCAACCCACTCCAGTCTTTTTGCTTGGGAAATCCCATGGACAGAGGAGCCTGATGGGTTATTGTCCATAGGGTCACAAAGACTGAAACGACGTATGTAGGCATGATCAAACACCTTAATCTCCAATACTGTTTCCAAGTTGATTAAACTGGAGTTTTCTACTTTCTTCACAGGGATTCTGTGGTTTGTAAAAATTAAGTGAAATAATACATGGACCATAGCTAGACTAGTGCCTGGTACCAAAAAAGCAGTTAATAAATTGAAGTGGCTACTCCTACTGTTTCACTGAATTAGAAAAGGCCATGATCCATGTGATCAGTTTGGTTAGTTTTCTGTGATTGTGGTTTTCATTCTGTCACCCTTCTGATGGATGAGGTTAAGAGGCTTCTGGAAGCTTCCTGATGGGAGGGACTGGCTGTGGGGAGAACTGGGTCTTGCTCTGGTGAGCACAGCTATGCTGGGTAAATCTTTAATCCAATTTCCAATGAATATTCATTGGAAGGACCGATGCTGAAGCTTCATCTTCAATACTTTGGCCACATGATATGGAAAGCCAACTCATTGGAAAATACCCTAATGCTGAGAAAGATAGAAGGCAGGAGGAGAAGGGGACGACAGAGGATGACATGGTTGGATGGCATCACCGGTTCAATGGACATGAGTTTGAGCAAGCTCCGGGAGATGGTGAAGGACAGGGAAGCCTGGCATGCTGCAGTCCTTGGGGTTGCAAAGAGTTGGACATGACTGAGCGACTAAACAAAAAAAACACTCCTACTGTGGCCGTCATATTTGTTCAGGGACATCTGACCTGGAAGCTATGGTCTCTGGGTCGGTGACATTCATTCCTGCTTAATAGTGCATCATTACTCTGTGTCTTTGACATGCATTTGATGCTTTTGTTGCAAATCACTGAGTATATAGTTGCATATGTGCATATGGGCACACAGATAGCAAAAAACAACTACAAGCAATTGACTTTGTTTATGAAGTCATAATCATAGAAGCATTTAGATCCCATTCTGAGACCTGTTGTATTAGGGTTCTCTCAGGCATCAATACAGTGCCTTCAATTTTTATGGGATTTAAGTTGCATTTAAGGTGCTATATAAATGCAAAATAATAATAAAAAAGGAAAACAATTTTGGGCATTTTCAAATCTGTGCTATCAAACTGACTGCACAAAATTCTTCATTTTCCTTCATATAGTTCTACCTGAGCATTGTTTATGGTGGTAGCAAAAGAGTCAATGAGAATTCATCTAGGTAAGATATCTCACTTATTCATAGGTGAAATGATGGCCTAAACTATAATCGAATTTCACTAGCAAATCCCAATGATAGCATCATATAAAATTGCAATTGTAATGAAATGTAACTTTATGTATACTCATGGGTTTAAAAGGAAAGAAAGAATACCATTTCCTCCTATGGGGGTCGATTTAAAGTACAGTTTTCTATTTTTTCATATAGGCACCTACTAAAGATAGATACAATTGTGGTGATGCTGGATTTTTAAAATCCATTTTTATTCCCGAAGTAAGTATTACATGTTAACACTTCAAAATTGATCTTTAAAGCCTTGCCATTAATGTACAGAACAGAAAATCACAGATTGTCAAGTTTATAAGGTATATAGCAAAGAGTGGTTAGTACAGTTCCCTCATGTTACGAGTGATAAGTTTGCTTTGCGATTGCATACACAGATGTGTCATATCTCGGTCTTTTAATTTCAATTCTCTTTCCATTTCATTACACTGGTTATCTTAAGGAAAATCTCAGAAAATGTTATTTGAATAGGGTTCTAAGGTTGGGAGAGGGGAAATAGAGTATTTTCTAGAATGCCAAATAAAGTCCAATAGTTTTGATAATTTTAAAATGCTAGTAACGTAAAGATATAATTAATACTGTCAGAGCGTAAGGGAACTTGGCAAAGTAATTTTTCTAATAGGCCCAAATAGTGGCTTTCTGTTGAAGCCTTGTGGAAATTCTAAGGAGATAATCTGGTGACCTCTGGGGATCTTACTCCCCACCCTACCCCCTCTAGAAAATAAAGAAGTAAAAGTAATAGTTAACTAAGTGTGTTAATAGCTCAGTCATGTCTGACTCTTTGCATCCCCATGGCCTGTAGCCTACCGGGCTCCTCTGTCCATGGAATTTCTCAGGCAAGAATACTGGAGTGGGTAGCCATTTCCTCCTCCAGGGTATCTTCCCAATCCAGGGAGCAAATCTGTGTCTCCTGCATTTCTTGCAGTGGTAGGTGGGTTCTTTAGCATCGAGCCACCTGGGAATTGTGGGAGATTATAAATATCAGCACAGATTGTCCTTTTATGAAGAGGGGACATTTATTCCCACAGTGCTTAAGCCCGCCCTGTGATTTACTCTGTCCAGTAGAAGGCAGACCCTAGGGCTTGAGAAGCCTGGATGCTTCCTTTCTCATGCTGGCAATACTGCTGGAGAATGAAAATCCACGTGGAGAGAGGCCGGCTGCCTTTGCCTTCCTAGCCATCTCCTTTGAGACCCACACCTGTGAATGAGCCACCTGAGGACAGGTAAGCCCAGCACAAATGACCAAATCACAGAACAGTGAGTTAAACAGTGAGTTTGGTTTTAAGCCACTATCTTTTAGTGTGTTTGGTTCTGCTAGGGTGAGCAAGGTCCTGAGCTGAGCGTGAACAGGAAGAGGACGTGTTTGAAATGTGAAGCCAAGAATGAAATGGAGAAGGGCTGAGATGGGTTCTCTCTGAATGTCCTGGGGGCGTTCAGGTGGGCTGCTGGAGGTAGCTAGTAATTCACTTTAAACTTAAAGTCATTTAAAGCAGCAGAGGTTCCCAACATTTTTGGCACCAGGGACTGGTTTCTTGGGAGACAACGTTTCCATTGACCTGTAGGGGAGATGGTTTCAGGATTATTCAAGCGCACGTTTACTATGCACTTTTTTCCTATTATTATTACATCAGCACCACTTCAGATCATCAGGCATTAGATCTCAGAGGTCAGGATCGCAGNGGTCAGCTCTCTTTATGGTCCAACTCTCACATCCATACATGACTACTAGAAAAACCATAGCTTTGACTAGATGGACCTTTGCTGGTGGGGTAATATCTCTGCTTTTTAATATGCTGTCTAGGTTTGTCATAACTTTTCTTCCAAGGAGCAAGTGTCTTTTAATTTCATGTCTGCAGTCACCAGCTGCAGTGATTTTGGAGCCCCAAAATATAAAGGACTGGAATGGGACTGGAATGGGTGAATTTAACTCAGATGACCGTTATATCTACAACTGTGGGCAAGAATCCCTTAGAAGAATGGAGTAGCCCTCATAGTCAACAAAAGAATCTGAAATTCAGTACTTGGATGCAATCTCAAAAGCGACAGAGTGATCTCTATTCATTTCCAAGGCAAATCATTCAGTATCATAGTGATCCAAGTCTATGCCCCAACCAGTAATGCTGAAGAAGCTGAAGTTGAATGGTTCTATGAAGACCTACAAGACCTTTTAGAACTAAAAGAGATGTCCTTATCATTATAGGGGACTGGAATGCAAAAATAGGAAGTCAAGAGATACCTGGAGTAACAGGCAAATTTGGCCCTGGAGTACAAATTTGGCCTTGGCAAATAATAAGAATTTTGCCAAGAGAATGCACTGATCATAGCAAACACCCTCTTCCAACAACACAAGAGAACATCACCAGATGTCCATACCAAAATCAGATTGATTATATTCTTTGCAAACAAGGATGGAGAAGTCATCTCCAGTCAGCAAAAACATGACTGGGAGCTAACCATGGCTCAGATCATGAACTCCTTATCGCAAAATTCAGACTTAAATTGAAGAAAGTAGGGAAAACCACTAGACCATTCAGGTATGACCAAAATCTAATCCCTTACTTTTATACAGTGGAAGTTACAAACATATACAAAGGGTTAGATCTGATCGACTAGTGCCTGAAGAACTATGGATGGAGGTCTGTGACATTGTACAGGTGGCAGTGATCAAGACCATCCCCAAGAGAAAGAAATGCATAAAGGCAAAATGGTTGTCTGAGGAGGCCTTACAAATAGCTGAGAAAGAAGAGAAGCTAAAGGCAAAGGAGAAAAGGAAAGCTATACCTATTTGAGTGCAGAGTTCCATGTTAATGTTGCTTATCAACATATGAGGCTGAGGTGTGGGTGTAAAAAGTACAACGTGTACAAGGAGGAGGGCATGTAGATTCACAGCCTTTCTGATTTATTTGTAAGACAGTTGTCTGACTTTTGAGAAAAAAGAATTTGTGATATATTTTATTGTGATTTGTTTTATTGTTTGTGCGCGTACGTGCTCAGTCGCTCAGTCATGTAGAACTCTGCTATTCCATGGGCTGCAGCCCACCAGGCTCCTCTGTCCATGGAACCCTCTAGGCAGAAACACTGGAGTGGGTTGCTGTTTCTTTATTGTTTGGCATAGCCTTAATTACTCAAGAGGAATTAGACTAGGTATACACAGACCTGTGGATCTAAACTCAAGTCTCCCAAATAGAGAAAGCTGGGTCCCAATGACTTAGAGTGAGAAAATGGTGATAATGAGTTTGAGAAAAGTATGACAAAGCATCTGCTAAACAGGAGTAGAGATAATTTGCTTAGTAGCAACACTGAGTCTCACATCGCTGGGTACATGTTGTAAAATGATAGAACCAAAGAATGAAAATGTTTCACAGTAGGGTTATCTTAATGGAAACCACTTAGAGCAAATAACTACAATTTGCATTTTGATCCCAACACTATACAATGACTTTTCAAAAAGTAAGAATGCATTGTTTTTCTTAAATTCAATTTCTTTGTTTTGGAAGTAGCCCCCAAACTTTCAAGCAAAAAATGCAAGACAAAACTTTCTTTTTTCCTGAAGAAAATCTAAGTAATTCTTAAAAATCAAGACTTTGTTGTCGTTGTTCAGTTGCTAAGCTGTGTCCTACTCTTTTTGACCCCGTGGACTTGAGCACGCCAGGCTTCTTTGTCCTTTACTATCTCCTGGAGTTTGCTCAGACTCATGTCCAACCATATCATCCTCTGCAGCACCCTTCTCCTCTTGCCTTCAATCTTTCCCAACATCAGGATCTTTTCCAGTGAATCGGCTCTTTGCATCAAGTGGCCAAAGTATTGAAGGTTCAGCTTTAGCACCAGTTTTTCCAATGAATAATCAGTGTTTATTTCTTTTAGGATTGACTGGTTTGATCTTTTAGTCTATGGGACGCTGAAGAATCTTCTAAATAGTTTTTAAAAGTTAAGACATGAATACTCTTAAAAACCTTGCTCCTTTCCCTGTGTAGTTTCATGGGGCCTAGTGATGAGAACCTGAAAAAGAGAACCGTATCTTTTTTCTTAGAATATTAACTGTCAGGGCAGATCAGTGAATATTTATAAAATAATAAATGGCTGAACAATGCCATCTGAACCAGACAGCATTACATGAGAGAAAAAAATGATAGGCCATGCATGGCACTTGCCCTAAAACAGGTATAAAAGTAAATAATACAAGTTAGATAATATATCTGTGGCTAAAGGTACCAGAGAGATAGTGTCTTTGAGCAATTGCAGTTTATAATTAACAGCCAGTTGAATTCCACAGATAATTTATCAGACTTAATTCTCGTGGGTGGGCCATTTAGATGGGCATTTCTAGATGTGGGAACCTTCCTCAGTCCCTGTCTTGTGTGCGGTCCTAGAAGGTGAGGTTTATATTTTTCTATGAAACAGTATTCTGTTCTGTGTGGCTGAATGAAGCTTCTGTTCTTTGTCTTGATATATGTAGGAGATAGGTTTCAATTGTTTAAACTTTTCAGTTCAGTTGTTTAGACTTTTCATGATTTTTTTTTTTAAATTCAGGAATTATAGGAATTCCTGTTTTCTTTCTTTTTTTTTTTTTTTTCAGTCAGTCTGGACAGCACTTTCTTGACATCCTTGGCCATAGGCAGGATCAGCAGAGGTTCTCAGGGCGCTGATGCCTCCTGCTGGTGCTATCTTGTGTCTGCTCTGCCATCCGTGTGGGGCAGAGGCAGCTCCCAATTTGGGCAGAGGGTTTCTGGGGCCAGGTGGAGGGCTCTGGGCAGCCAGGCCCCCTCCCCAGGGGAGGGGGCACTCTGGCCGTGGACAGTGAGGCCGGAGGAGGAGGAGGGTTGGGCCACGGCTCAGGCTCCCCTGTTGGGGCCTCATAGCTGAGTACATAGTCATCACTGAGATGACCAAAATAGATTTCTAATAGATACTTGGTCTTCATTCAGAATTCCTGGCTCACAGTTCCCCAGACCGTTGGGATATACTAAGTGCAAGTGAGAAAGGTGTCTTGTTAAGTGAATACGGTGACTTTCAGAAGCACCTGAGGATGCAGACTCTTTGCCAGGAGAACCAACCACGTGATGACCAGGTTGGACCTTTCAGTCCCACCCATCCCCTATTTCTGGGAGAGGCTTGAGGTTAAATCATCTACTGTAGGCTAGTGACTCAGTCAGTCATGACTGTGTAATGAATGAAGCTCCATAAAAACCTGAAAGGAACCTTTTTGGCCTTTGAAGGGCTTCCACACTTGGGGGATCCGAATTGTTGGGCATGGCCCCGTGCGGGGCCCCAAGATCTGGGAAGACAGGAGCGCCTGTGTTGGGGACCTTGCCCGTGTGTATCTTCATCTGGCTGTTGATTCAAATCCTTTAAATAGCCTTTATGATAAAAATCAGTGATCCAGTGAGCAAGCAGATTTTCCTGAGTTCCGTGAGCTCTTCTAGTATTGAATCTGACGAGGGAATCATTGCATCCTTGAGCTTGTAACCAGTTGGTCAGAAGTGCAGATAACAAGAAGGGTTTGTGACTGGACCCTGAAGTGGAGGGTGATCCTGTGGCTGCTGCTGCTGCTAAGTCGCTTCAGTCATATCTAATTCTGTGCGACCCCATAGACGGCAGCCCACCAGGCTCCCCCATCCCTGGGATTCTCCAGGCAAGAACACCGGAGTGGGTTGCCATTTCCTTCTCCAGTACATGAAAGTTAAAAGGGAAAGTGAAGTTGCTCAGTTGTGTCTGACTCTTAGCGGCCCCATGGACTGCAGCCTACCAGGCTCTTCCATCTATGGGAGTTTCCAGGCAAGAGTACTGGAGTGGGTTGCTGTTGCCTTCTCCCGTGATCCTGTGGGGTGAGCCCTTTACCTGTAGAATCTGACTCTGTCTCTGGGTAGGTAGTGTCAGAACTGAGTTGACATCTTGCTGGTTTTTTTTTTTTAACCATTATTTTTTATTGCATAACTGCTTACAATGTTGTGTTAATTTCTGCTGTACAACAAAATAAATCAGCATTAAGTGTATATATCTCCCCTTCCTCTTGGGCCTCGCTCCCCTGCCCCTAACCCAGCCTGCTGGGTTTTGAGAATTGATTGTTGCTGGTGGAAGACTCCACTCCTGTTAAGGTTCATGTAGGGGAAAGCAGCTGTTTGTGCTTACTCTGTAACAGGACTGGATTTCTGTTTGGAAGAATGCATCTTGCTCGCTTGTGGTCCGTGTGTCCTGGAGGCGACTGACACCACCTCCAACTCCTGACCTGGCTAAATCAGACAGGGATTCCAGGTGTCATGAGTGCTGAAGAACCTACCTGAAAATGCAGGAGTTGCCAGAGACACCTGTTTGATCCCTGGGCTGAGAAGATCCCCTGAAGAAGGGAATGGCAACCCACTCCAGTCTGGGAAATCCCATGGACAGAGGAGCCTGGCAATTCATGGGGTCGCAAAGAATCTGGCATGACTATGCACACGTGCACCCTGGATCTTTGCTGGCAGTGTCAGAAAAAGGTGGCCTTTTTCTGCTGAGCTTGCTGAACTGGTCATCTTTGAGCTTGAACTTGTCATTAACATCCTTCTTTGCTTGTTGGGGAAGCCTGCTTTAATTAGCACAGATGAGAGAGAGACATGGCATCTCTCAGTGTAAGGACCCTTAGATGCACCCGATTCTGGGCTTGCAAAGTACAGAATTAACATGTTCCTTTTTAAAATAAGTTTTTAGGAATAGGTTTTCTGTCACTTGCATTCTATATCTCCTTTTTAGAGCTCTTTGTTTAAAAGTTTATGGTGGAAATTAAGTTCTCTTCTATAAATTTTTATTTCGATACCTTGTAGGTGATAATCATGATCTTAAATCCTAGATACCATGTCTGAAGTTTTAGATAACATTTCTAATATAATGTTCAGCTTTTCACAGTTATAATTGTGAATCTGTGAATTGTGAATCTTTGTACTTAGAAGTGGCAATTTTGTTTAAAACTCTTTAGAATTCAATCTAAGCAGTGAGTTCTGTTGGTAAAAGGCATGTGAAGTTTGTTCTAATAAACTTACAATTTCTAGTCACATTTTAAATCATTTATTTTGTTCACTTTAATATATACAAACTGTTGTGAGAATGTTTTTAAGTTCTTGCTGTGTATACCTAGTATTCCTACATAGTCATGTACTGGTATTAACACAGGCACACTAATCCTTTGAAATGCTAATTAAGTGAACTATTAAAAGTTTGCTTGAAAGAGAACATCTTAAGGAAGTGTTTTAAGGTGAAATAGAAATCAGGTATCTTATTTAACAATAGATATCAGCAATATTACATTTTCTTGAGTAATACAGAGGAAAATAAGAAAAACTTAAAACATCTTTGTCTTTTGAACATTTCATATAGATTTGATTAAATGTTTTATGGCTGACTATACCATTGTTATATCTTTGAATTTTCCCAGTAAATGAAAACCCTAACTTCAGAAATGTGAATCAAGCCATCCTGGTTATAGTTACAGATTGTTGTAGTAAGCTATCCTGATAACTCAGGGTTGGGGGGTTTTAAGGGTCAGGTGTTTGATTTATCTCTAAGTATAATTACCTTGATCCAACCTGTGGTGGTAAATAAGAGAGCAGGGGAGGAGACAAAGGTGAGGGAGACAGTGGGAGCAGTGATGTTTACCAAGCTGTTGAGTTCGGCACCCAGAGTACTTCTGAACCCATTTCAGTTTTGGAAACTTTCTTCAAGTGCACGCTGACAGAGAAGCCCTGTTTGCAGAACAAATGGAAGGCTCAGGAGTCTATGGATCATCGTTCTCACAAGGTGACCTCTAAGAGCTGTTGGAGCAGCTTCCCCCTTCCTGGTCTTCTGATGGGAGGCCGTCTAGGCAGGGCCCATTTCTTTTGCTTGTAAGCTGACAGTCTTAGTGTGCTCCAAAGTCTCCTGGACTGGATACATCATTAAATCACAAAGTAGTGAATGCCTTCGTTTGTACCATTTTTTTTAGATTACTAATATATAATATTTGTCTTTCTCTGTCTGACTTATTTCACTCAGTATGACAGTCTCTAGGTCTATCCATGTTGCTGCAAATAGCGTTCATTCATCCTTTTTGTGGCTGAGTAATATTCCATTGTATCATATCTTCTTTATGCTTTCATATGTCAGTGGTCATTTAGGCGGCTCCCATGTCCTCACTGTTGTAAATAGTGCTGCAGTGAACATTGAGGTGCATGTGTCTTTTCAAATTATGGTTTTCTACAGTTATATTCCCAGAAGTGGGATTGCTAGCTAGCACAGGGAACTCTACTCAATACTCTGTAATGACTGATAAGGGAAAAGAATAAAAAATAAAGTGGATATATGTGTACGGGCTTCTCTGGTGGCTCAGACTGTAAAGAATCTGCCTGCAATGTGGGAGGCACATTGTTACCTGTAAGAGATCCTCAGAATGTATTTAATTCTTTTTATTAAGGCATGGCTACATTCACTTTACCTAAACAGATAACTGAATGGTAAGTTATGCCATTGCTTATTTTGTAATGTTAACAAAACTGTAGGGACCATCTAATAAGTTACTCTTCCTTCATCCATATTGTGTAAATCTTGTTGTTTAGTCATGAAGTTTTCTTTGTGACCCCATGGACTATAGCCGGCCAGGCTCCCCTGTCCGTGGGATTTCCCAGGCAAGAATACTGGAGTGGGTTGCCATTTCCTTCTCCAAGGTTCCTGACCCAGGGGTAGAGCATGCATCTCCAGCATTGGCAGGGGGATACGTTACTGGTGAGCCGCCAGGGAAGCCTATTGTGTAATTACCTGACACCAATAAAATACCTCTAAATATTATAAGATTTTTTGCTAATATTTTTCTTTTTCTTTAATGATATCTTTCTTTCTTCTTTATTGGCATATATTCTTTTTTAAAAACACTTATTTATTTTAGTTAGAGGCTAATTACTTTACAGTATTGTAGTGTTTTTTGCCATAGTGGGGTTCAGGATGAGGAGCACAAAGGGCAATTTTTAGGGATGCTCTAGGATTTGGATCAGTGTTTATGAAAACTGCTTAAAATCTAAAGGTGTTTGTAATGGCTCCCTTTGTATGGACATTTGAATTGTTTGCATGCCCTCAGGTCGTAAACTGAGTTATGTCATACTGGCAAGAATCTTTGAGATAAGAGCCCTGTCTTAGATAGCTAAAAGAAACAGTGCATTGCATGTCTTAAAAATCACAGAGATGACTGATGTATTCCAGAAATTTCCTTAGAGTTTCAGCAGTTCAGGACATGCTGTGCACATATAAAGGCAAAGGATCTTTATCACCGACTACTATTCTGACAGGCATAGTAGGGTCTACTGTTTCTCCCCTTAGAGCCCAGGAAATGGTAGTTATATAGCAAGGCTGCAAAGCTAAAATTCTCTGCTAAATGAGTGATGCTAATTTGTTAGAGGTGGGATGCAGTACCCAATATTTACTCTGTGGTACTGTTAAGGCAATATTGTCAATTTGTTTATTTTAGCATCTTATTTATGATAAGGCATATATAACTTACTAGTTGGAAAGTGAAATACCATGTTTCTGGTGTATAATACATTTTAAGCACTTGGAGCCTGTTGATAGCTTCATAATGAGGTTTGAAAGCGTTTATCTGTAGGTATTGTAAAATCTGGGTGTAGTTATGAGGGTGCAGGCATTTTGCCTTAGAAAATGCATTTCTGGACTGTTTTAGACCTAGCTGAATGCTGAATCATTTCTGCCTTCTCCCTCACTGGTTGTGGGGGAGCTCAGTAGGGCATCCAGGTGACCTGCTTTCTAATGGACAGAGCTGGATGTGCCCTGCGGGAAAATGTCTTCAGTGTTGCATTAGTGGAAATGAGCCAGAAACCTAGTACACAGCCTTCAGGAAAGATCTAATGTGCTTATGCAAATCCAGATATTCCAAGCATGTTCTGAGTTAGGGTAGCTACAGATTTCCGGAGAAGGCAATGACATCCCACTCCAGTATTCTTGCCTGGAAACTCCCATGGATGGAGGAGCCTGGTGGGCTGCAGTCCATGGGGTTGCTGAGTTAGACACGACTGAGCGACTTCACTTTCACTTTTTACTTTCATGCATTGGAGAAGGAAATGGCAACCCACTCCAGTGTTCTTGCCTGGAGAATCTCAGGAATGGTGGAGCCCAATGGGCTGCCGTCTGTGGGTTTGCACAGAGTCAGACACGACTGAAGTGACTTAGCAGCAGCAGCAGCAGCTACAGATTTCAGGCCTGAGCTGTAACAAAGGATTCTAGGGGAAGGAGTTGCTATTCTGAGAAGGAGATGCTCTTCTGAGCATTTCAGAAGAATGCTTTTATTTAAAAAATTTTTATTTTGTTCTTAATTGGAAGATAATTGCTTTATCATATTGTGTTGGCTTCTGCCTTGCATCAGCATGAATCAGTCATGGTATAGATGTGTCCCCTTCCTCTCAAACTTCCCTCCCACCTCCCTCTCCATCCCACCCCTCTGGGTTATCACAAAGCCCCAGCTTTGGGTTCCCTGCACTCTACAGCAAATTCCCACTGGCTGTCTATTTTACATATGGTAGTGTGTATGTTCAGTACTACTTTTGAACCAGAAGGCAATTTGCATAGCACTTCGGAGTGGAGGAGGGGGTCTCCTTCTAAGAAGACATGACAAGCTTTTCTGTTTCAAGAAGTAATAAACCACAGTTCCTATGATTTTCCCAGAGCTGTACATATTTTAACCAAGAAAAATAAACACCCTACATATGTGTGCATGTGAGTGACTTGGGGAAGAGTCCCTGTTTTACGTTTTCCTGTGTAAACACAGCTTGAGATTTCTGAGGGGCTGGGTCTTTGTGTGTTAGAGATGTGTTCTAATGTGCATCCAGTGTGCAGTGGGAAGCAACTTCTGATATAACCGTGAAAGCAAGGCTCAGGGAATTGCCGTGTCTGCCTGATGTACGGTCTTAGCAGAGGTCTGCGGGCTCTTGTGTACTGCTCACAAATCCTGCTGAATTTCAGAGCTGGGATTTAGGTCGAGTCCTCCCTTCTGACCTCCAAATTGTCTCACCTTCTTGTTCTCTAGTGTTTTTATGGTATACACTGAAGTTTAGGAAATCCAACATTCTTAGCATTGAAAAGGAGAGGAAGTTGGAGATAGAAGATGACAGGATCAAGAAGGTGAGGTGATAGGATAGTTTAGAAGGAGGAGGGGTCTAAAAATATGAGCAGGAAGAGAGAGAATGCAGAGAAAGGGGACAGGCAGTCAGGTGGCATCTAGGTGAGGTGGCAGGATTTAAGAGATGCAGCTAGGATGGGAGTGTCAGAGTGAAAAGGGACCTGAGAAGAGGCTGCAAGTAGAGATCAAACAGACACGTGGCACCACAGAGGCGGGGTGTGATCTAGCAGGTTTACGACCACAGTTGACAGCTCCAAAATTAGACTGCGGCTGTGGCAATGACAAGAGCAAGGTAGGAGGTGGGAACGTCTAGGCTGAAACGTGACTTTTTCTGAAGAGCCTTGTTCAGGATGAGATTTTATTCTTGTTCATTCACAGCCCCTAATTGCCTACATCAAACCTCCCTCTCTTGTCTTGTATGGACATATCGGGTAGGTCTCCTTGCTTCCCCAACTACTTTTAGTTATTAAAGTCCAGTCTTACCAGTTTAGAACTTGCCTTTTACTTTAGTAGATGGTGGGGCTTAGGAACATGGACTCCTGAGGCAGAACTAGAAGATTTTTTTGGCAGCAGCTGTGTGTAGACTAAACTTTCTGCCCTCAATTTCCTGTCTTTTACGTAAGGATGCTTGGATCTATCTCATAGTCACTGAGGATGAAAGTAAGACATGTCAGGCACTGAGAATGGTGCCTGTAATGTAACTGCTCTGTGTCTCATTTCCTCCCTGGGTGGGGGACTTCAAGTTGGGAGGTTCAGTTGAGTTCAGTTGCTCAGTTGTGTCCGACTCTTTGTGACCCCGTGAACTACAGCATGCCAGGCTTCCTTGTCCATCACCAACTCCTGGAGTCCACCCAAACCCATGTCCATTGAGTCAGTGATGCCATCCAACCATCTCATCCTCTGTCGTCCCCTTCTCTTCCTGCCCTCAGTCTTTCCTAGCATCACGGTCTTTTCCAATGAGTCAGCTCTTTGCATCAGGTGGCCAAAGTATTGGAGTTTCAGCTTCAACATCAGTCCTTCCAGTGAACGCCTAGGACTGATAACATGATCCATTTCATTTCTTCCCCAGTTTTGGCATCTAGAGGTTACTGCTGCTGCTGCTGCTAAGTCACTTCAGTTGTGTCCAACTGCGTGTGGTGAGTATTGCCTGCTTAGGAACACGTTTTGCACATCNCGCCTAGGACTGATAACATGATCCATTTCATTTCTTCCCCAGTTTTGGCATCTAGAGGTTACTGCTGCTGCTGCTGCTAAGTCACTTCAGTTGTGTCCAACTGCGTGTGGTGAGTATTGCCTGCTTAGGAACACGTTTTGCACATCTTGCTTCTAGTTGCAATATCCTGTGTGTGTGGCAGAGGATGTAGGGTGGGTGAGGAGAGGGAAAATTGGAAGACAGAGCTGATCTTGTATAACTGGTCCTGGCACTGCTTTTCTGGGTAACTTGCTGGTCAGGGAGGACCTCTGGGAAGCTGCTGTCCGGCTGTGGGGCAGACGTCTGAATTCTTCTGAAGGTCCTATCCCAACTGCACACTGCTCTCACATAAGACGTCTTCCTTCTCCCGAGACTGGACCCCAATACCCCACATCCTTATGCTACTTGTGGTTAATGATCTTCCTTCTTAAGCACCTTTCCTGCCTCATTCCCACCAATTAAAAATCTTAGTGTTTGGAATCTTACAAATATAGCCTTCAGAAAATCTGTCTCCACAAAAGTCTGAGACTTCTGTGTCAGACTATGAAGACCACTTTAACAAGAAACGCTCAGATCTGCTCCTCTACAAAGCTGCTCTTTCATGGTGAAGATGTTGGCCTACTGGTGTTTTAAAAAGGTGCCATCTGAGAGGACTGTTTCTGAGAGGTAAGTTGTAGAGCAAGATGACATCATAAGCACCTGGCCAGAGGGACATAACTTGTATTAATGGATAAGCAGGTGTGTGAATCCGTGTGATGAGGAGGTTGCCAAAGAATTCCCAACGTTCTCCAAGAGAAGATGTCAGATCTAGAAACCACCTAAGCCCAGAAGCCGCTTCCAGGTCATGATGATACCAGGCAAGAACCGTCCTGCACCCCACTTGGCCCTCTTCTGCCCCCATGCTAACCCTAGAGTGTTGGAAGCCACCGGTGACTCTCAGTTGTGATGAAGAAGCCCAACCTTTGGAAAGGAAGACGTGACCTTGTCCTTCCCTTGGCCGTTGTTGGCTTCTGGCTCCAAATGGAGGCAGTCAGGCAGGTTTGGGAAGAAAGATATTTTTAAAAGAAGTTGACTGTTTTGGTCCTTACGTGAGACTGGAAAATGTTTTGTGTTGGCCAAAAAGTTTGTTCAGTTAGTGAATATTTTCAATAAAGTTCTTCGAACTTTTTGGCCAGCCCAGTAAATACTGACCTGGGAATGTCCTTGGCATCAGATGTGACTTCTTATTCAAGAGTAACCCAGTTTTGGGTTTTACCTGACATTTCACTTGGTGTTAGTGAGAAATGAATAGCTGTGGGAAAGGATATAGTTGCTATGTGATAACATGCTTCCGTGTTTATTTGATCATTGTTACCATTACATGCCCCTGGTTCTTAATGATTAAGGTGTCACTGATATATTTTTTATTGCTTTTTTCTGGTTATTTGCAATGAATCTTAAACATAAATTTATGAGTTGGAGAATTCAGTGATCTATAATTTAGAAGGTGTAATTACACTAATTTATAATCATTTAATTGCAATATTTTGTCTGATTATAAGACAGTAAGAAGAAAACGTCTTTAGGCATGTGATGTTTTTCTGAGTAGTTGACCTCATTCTTCTGGGCTCTCCTTATCAATTCTGTACCATTTTTGCTCCTTTCTATGCTAGCCTGTGTATTTTAGAAAACTATGTGCCCAGGTAATTTTGCCAGCAGGGTTCTGTTTTGGTTCTGCCAATGAGAGACATTATCTAGAGTTCTGGTGGACGGAATGAAGAATCCATCATGCTGGTAGTGGCAGCTGGTATGTACTTTTTAAATGCAGTGTTTCTTCAGACTCACAGACACAGAAGACTAATTTACATTTACCAAAGAGGAAAGGGGATGGGGGAGGGATAAACTAGGAGTTTGGGATCAGCAGATGCAAACTACTTTATAAACAATAGATAAACAGCTAAACAACAAGGTCCTCCTGTATAGCACAAGTACTATATCCAGCATCCTGTAATAAACTATCATGGAGAAGAACATGAAAAAGAACAAATATGTGTATAACTGAATCACTTTGCTATATGCTGGGAAATGACACAGCATTGTAAATCAACTATATTTTAACAAAAAAAAAGTGTAGATTTCTCAGTAAACTTCCTTGCTTATGTGGGATCCAGGTTTCGGCAAGCTTACTTAATTTTGGGAATTCTCTTTAAATATACAGATGTAGTTTTTCAAAACTACTTGTAAAATGGGTTGCTTATTTAGGATAGGCAAACAAAAATATCACAACAAATACGGCTAGGTATGAAATTCTTGATTCATGCTACCATGCTTCAGGAATTTGTGTGAATAGTCTTCTAAGGTTGAACATATCTGGAGAAGAGAGAGGCCAGCTTGATTTTATTATTCTTTTATAACAACCTTGTTTTCTTGGCTATACAAATGATTTATTATCTTTAAGGTACACTAACTTGAGACTGTTTCTGACATTTGCTACTCTAAGTTAGTTTTTTTGGGGGGGATATGATGTACTCTTTCATTATACCTTCATGTTTTTCATTCAGGAAGTATTAAATTTTTAATTTTATATTGGAGCATAGTTGATTGGTGTACAGCATAGTGATTCAGTTATANGGGCTGGTGCACGGGGATGATCCAAAGAGATGATGTGGGGTGGGAGGTGGGAGGGGGATTCAGAAATGGGAGCTCGTATACACCTGTGGTGGATTCATGTCGATGTATGGCAAAACCAATACAGTATTGTAAAGTAGAATAAAGTAAAAATTAAAAAAAAAATAATAAAAAAATAATTTGGGGAAAAAAAAAAGATTCTCTTAATCTTGCTTTGACTTCTCTGGTGGTTTTGTTACCTGCCTGGACCCTCTTCCCTCATTCTCAAACCCTGTTAGTTATGTTTCATCTCTTTCTAATTTTTCCTCCATCTATGCCCTGAGCTCTTTTATCTCTGCACTGTGCCCTTGTTTCACAGAGGCAGTTGCTCTCCTAAGATTTAAAAATTCATAGTAAGAGTTTAGGTGGGAGTTTTCATCTTCATGAAAACTTCATGGCCAAAGGATCCTAAGTGAGAGCTATGTCTTGTTTTTCTTGTTTCTTTTTTCTTAAAGTACCTTTAGAAACATCCCAATTTGCTTCCTAATCATTCTTCTTTGAAGGAGGTGACTGTTTTCTGGAATAGAGGTTGCAGAATGATTAAAGTGGGGAGAGGTCAAGGCTCTATACTAGATTAGATGGATTTTTTTCATCTAGCATCTGTGTTTGTGTGAGTTTGCTTAGGCTTTTTACTGTTTGCAAGTCAACATAAATAGGCAGTTTTTGCTGCCTAATAAAGCCCCCTTCTCAAAGTCTCTTTCTCTCCAGGCAGCCAGTCCTCCTTGCAGATCTGTCTCATTAAGAGGTTCTGTGCTCTTTCTCCTGAGGGCCATATCCAGTCCAGTAAGCTACTGCTGCTTACCTGCACCCTGCTCTTCCTTTTCAGAAAAAGGACTTGAATTTTGCACCTCACTGTGTCATCACCCCTAAGGGCATGTGGCCTGGGCCAGCTTGCCCTGAGCTCTGCCTCTGCTCCCTACTTCACTTCCACAGTGCTTTGATCTTCACTGCTGTGGCAGCTTTCCATGTATATTTAAAATTAATGGGTTTTATCTGGTTTTCTTGTTTCTGAGAGTCAAGTTTGTGTTTTTTTTTTNCATCCGTCTGCATCATCCCAGTGCACCAGCCCCGAGCACCCTATCTTATGCATTGAACCTGGACTGGTGATCTGTTTCACATATGATAATATACATATTTCAATGCTCTTCTCGCAAATCATCCCACCCTCACCTTCTCCCACAGAGTCCAAAAGTCTGTTCTTTACATCTGTGTCTCTTTTGCTGTCTTGCGTATAGGGTCATTGTTGCCATCTTTCTAAATTCCATATATATGCGTTAGTATACTGTATTGGTATTTTTCTTTCTGACTTACTTCACTCTGTATAATAGGATCCAGTTTCATCCACCTCATTAGAAGTGATTCAAATGTATTATTTTTAATAGCTGAGTAATATTACATTGTGTATATGGTACCACAGCTTTCTTAACCATTCATCTGTTGATGGACATCTGGGTTGCTTCCATGTCCAGGCTATTGTAAACAGTGCTGCGATGAACATTGGGGTACACGTGTCTCTTTCAATTCTGTTTTCCTCGGTGTGTATGCCCAGCAGTGGGATTGCTGGGTCATATGGCAGTTCTATTTCCAGTTTTTAAGGATTCTTCACACTGTTCTCCATAGTGGCTGTACTAGTCTGCATTCCCACCAACAGTGTAAGAGGGCTCCTTTTTCTCTGCACCTAGCATTTATTGTTTGCAGATTTTTGATAGCAGCCATTCTGACTGGCGTGAGATGGTACCTTAATTGTAGTTTTGATTTGGATTTCCCTGATAATGAGTGATGGTGAGCATCTTTTCATGTGTTTGTTAGCCATCTTTATGTCTTCTTTGGGGAAATGTCTATTTAGTTCTTTGGCCCATTTTTTGATTGGGTCGCTTATTTTTCTGGAATTGAGCTGCAGAAGTTGCTTGTATATTTTTGAGATTAATTCTTTGTCATGATGGTAGTTTTAAAGTACTCCCTTTCTCCATCTAATAAGGTTTATAAAATTTTCCCTTAACATGCTTCCTCATGTGATATGTACACCATTGTCTTGTTTTTATATTGCTTTCGATTCTGTATAACTAAGGACCATGGGATTATTTTCTTATTTTCCAAGTCTACAAAAATCCACAGGGATTTCAGTTTACTCTGGGGTATCCAGTCCACATAGCATGCAAATGTTTTGTCCTACCCAGTGTCTACAATTGAAAACGTTTTCCTGTCTTCTTGCTTTGTCTCAATCTCTGGTGAGTAATGACTTCAAATATAAATATTGGCAGCTCTTGGAGGTACATAACATATCTGGGTCTCTCGAGTACCCCTTAAAGAACTTGTAAGATTTACTAAGTGTGTATAGCTGGTCTTAATTCTCCTGAGGTAAACCTCAGGTGGCCAACTTACTAGAGCTGTGAAAATGAAGAGCCTTTCTTGAGAGTGGAAGGGGTGTTAATAATTGTCTTTCATCTCCTTCTGCTTCCCATTATATATATGATAGTAAGGACTGGGATTTCAAAAGTCAAGAAGGTGGCATTTTTGTATTTCAGATGCCTTGATTTTTGTCATGCTCAGTTTCCTGGGAGCTGATCTCTTTCATGCTGTCTGGAGGTTGACATCAAAATGGCAACTAATTAAAAGAAAATTTGGTATCATTTGAACATGAGTGCTTTTTCAGAGATGAGAGAGGTAGATATCCTAGATTTAAAGTAATACGCTTTTAGCTTTTTGGTCAAATCAAGTATCATATGAATTACTAGTAAATAAAACTCACAGATATGTTTCTATAAGGAAATATATTAATTTTATTTTTGGACCTGTCACTCAAAGTAGTCTTTATCCTCAGGGTGTTTTTCCCATGGATGAATATTGATCTAAATGTTAACTCTTTCCAAAGACCTCTAGATGCTTTGTGAGGTAACCTTGTATAGGTTAAAATTTTAGATACCAGAACTCAATGGTACATAAGCTATAGCATAATAAAAAGCCTTTAATTTAAAGTCTTCCTCCAGATGATTCTCAGCTTTTTTTTTTTTTTCCCCACCTGTCAAGGCTATTTTAACTCTTAGCAGTAGCAGCGGAGTTTGTCTGATTGAGCCCAAGAATTTGCATCTTGCCCTATACCCTTCCCCATTAGCAAACGCTGCACATGGAGCAGTTTCTCCTAAAGCAGCTTTTTAAGTGACATTGCATTGAAGGTAAATTCTGCTGCCCACTGCCAACCACTCTTGAGAATAGTGGTACAATCCTGACTTATGTATCATGTTTAAGTTAAAACACAGAATTTTACATGGAAAGATTCAGGGCAACCTTGCCTTGGGCTAAGAAAAGCAATATATTGGGCGATAGATGGTTCTTTTTGCTAGCGGCAATGAGGGTTAGCATTCAAAGAAAGTTATATTTGGAATTTTTCTCTATGCACAAAGCATAAAAAATGGGCAAGAGAAGAGTGCTTACATTTAGAATCCACCTATGTCCTAGGCACTAAATTAGGAGTTTTTCATCAGTTGTCCTAATGGGTATTTCTGTCACATTTTGGTCATGTCAAAACTGAGGCCCAGAGGAGTTCAGTTGCCAGAGGTCACTCAGGTTGTAAGTGGCAGAACTGGAGTTTGAATCCAGGAAGTACCGGGGACAGGACACCACACAATACTGCACTGGCCGTTTGGACAAATTTGAAAATGGATCAAAGTTTACTGAACTTTTTACAGCCTTCTACTTAGGAGTCATCTTGGTTTGTTAATTTGGCAAGAATCATATTAGAATCTACATAATCAGAACATGTGCGTTTCTAGGTAATAAAGTTTGGCAGAGTTCTTATGCTGTGGATAATGGAAAGACCCTGGTTTTAATATTCAGAAAGACCCCCAGGTGAAATGTGCCTTTGGGCAAGTTACTTTCCAAACCTGTTTTCTCCCCTGTAAAGTGATGATAAGAATAGCAACCTTTTAAGATTGCAGGAAGAATTAGAAATCATATATATAAATGCCTAGTACAGTGCCTGGATGCAGTAGGAGTTAAAAGTTGGGAGCCAGTATTGTTATTGACATGCATGAGAATACCTTTGTCGAACAATAGGCTTCTATGATCATTATAGACAATGATTTTTGAACTTTTAAAGCTCTGTATCTACTCCTTTAATCACACTGTAAAGTATTCTCAGATCAGCGCATCACCTGGCTGTGGTACTGGCGATTTACTTGTAAGTTGTATCTGTCAGAATTTCTGTATAGCAATCTAAGTGGCTATATATTCTTTAAGAACACAGATAATTTCATAATATTGGCGAATTCTCAGTTTCATGAAATTGACTTCATTTAACTTTTTTGAGCATTTCAAACACACGCAAAAATAACTTTAGTATAAAGAACAACACATACCCAACAGCTGGCTGGGACAGGTGATCAGATCTGATCATCAGGATTTTGCCACATTTATTTTATCTACTTTTTTGTGTTGGTTTTCTTTTAATCTTTGAAGTATATTAAAGAAAATCTCACATCATGCTATTTATACCTATGTCTTTAAAAATGAATCTAAACTCATTTTCTTTTCTTTCTTTTTTTTTTTCATCTGTGCCATGTGGCTCAGGTCTGTTTCCTGACTAGGGATTGTACCCTGGCAATGGCAGTGCTAGTCCAGAATGCTAACCACTGGGCCATCAAGGAACTCCCAGGAGTTCTTACATGCCATGTTATGTAGTACGTGGTATGCCTAACAAAACTGGCAGTAACTTTGTGTTATCTAATATCTAGTCCATAATCAAATGATTTTAGTGGTCCTGAAGATTGGAGAAATATTGTCAATATAAATCCTAGAAGTTGCATTTAGTTAAATCCCTTAAGCCTTTTTTTTTTTTGTTGTTTACTCTAGAGCAGACCCTTCTCGTCCTCAATCACCTTCTTCCTCTGCCATTGATTTGTGCAGAAACGGGGTCACTTGTCTTGTAGAAGGTTCCACAGTCTGGACTTGTCTGTTTGCTCCTCTGTTTCATTTAACTTGTTCTGCCACTTCTGGAAGTGAAAGTTAGGTCCAGACCCATGGCTTCATTATATTTAGGTTCAAATTTTTGGCCAGGAATTTTCAAAGGGTTAGGGTATTTCACAAAGAGGCCAGAACTTCTGGGTGTCCTACTTTGAGTGATACTGAGATGGAGTCATTCCAGGTGCTGGCAGCCTTCACTGATACTGACTGTTGGATGTCATTTCATTCGGGGTTACAAAGTGGTGCACTTCTAACTACCACTCCTTTTCTTTTAAATTGCTTTATTGAGATATAATTGACATGCAATAAATTGCACACATTTAAAGTACGCAGTTTGGAAAGTTTTAATGTAGGCATATCTGTGAAACCATTAGCACACCAAGAAAATGAACACACTCATCACCCTTGAGTTCCCTAGTGCCTCACTGTAACCNATATAATTGACATGCAATAAATTGCACACATTTAAAGTACGCAGTTTGGAAAGTTTTAATGTAGGCATATCTGTGAAACCATTAGCACACCAAGAAAATGAACACACTCATCACCCTTGAGTTCCCTAGTGCCTTACTGTAACCCTTCCCACGGCCTCTATCTCCTGCCCCGTTCCCAGACAGCTGCTGCTGCTAAGTCACTTCAGTCGTGTCTGACTCTGTGCAGCCCCATAGATGGCAGCCCACCAGGCTCCCCATCCCTGGGATTCTCCAGGCAAGAACACTGGAGTGGGTTGCCATTTCCTTCTCCCAGACAGCTACCAGTCTACTTTTTATTAGAAAAGATTAATACCTGTCCTGGTTATCTGTAATACTTATCCTCATGAAGTGAAAGAATAGTTGTTTACATAGGTATAATCCTAGACTGGCATGCTGCAGTCCATGGGGTCACAAAGAGTCAGACACGACTGAACAAACTGAACTGAATCCTAGAAAAGTTGTTTGTTGGTTAGCATAATTCTAAAAGTTAAATTAAAATTTTCTACTTAGTCACATGTGGAAAGCACATTGAGCCTTCTGTTAACTGGATGATGTGATTGACACAGCAAGCACCAGAGGAATCAAATGGCTCCAGAGCCACCCAACACTTCTGGGACATTTCCTCCTAGAGTTATTTTACAGACATCTCCTCTGCCCCCGGACAACTTTCACAGATCTATAGGATCTGAAAGATAATAACAGGACAGGGTTCTATTCATTTCTCTGTATTGCTTTAACTGCCCAGCTTCAACTACTTGCATTAAAGTAAAATAGACAAGATAATGGCTGGCATCGTCACAAAACATTTTTCCTCTTTATTGGAACTATAAACAGAGTTTCTGGTTGTTGTATTTGAATTCACTTTTAGCTGATTACCTTATGAAGAGCAGAGCATAATGTGTCCGTGTTTGGCAAGCCCAGGAACTGTGGAGTAAAGACCCTTGATTGAGTAGGATCCCTGACTTTCAGGGACTCCTCTAGCCTTAGCCCAGGGAGTACATTCTAACCACGGGTGCAGCTCATGGAGATGGGCGTGGCACCCTCACGCTACAAGACAGACATGTGGTGAGGGGCAAATAAAATGCTACAAACTACTGTGAAAGCTGATCTGACAGTGAGGTAGGCAACCAGTAATTTCAAAATAAATACAACTTCAACGAGAGTACAATGATAACTTAATTTTAAAACTTTCCCCACGTCCTCTTATGAACTGAAGTGACTAATAAAGAGAAGAAATGAAAAACCTGTGGCTCTATCAACAAATCCATAGGGAATCCTCCCAAACCCTACAACATGTGTGTCACTGAACTGCCTATAGCAGTGGGACATGGTGAATAGCTTTGTTGTGAAGATCAAGCCATGAGAAGGCAGAGG
>SJYV01049133.1:28364-49039 GCA_006410875.1 Neotragus pygmaeus | reverse complement strand
CTGATGCTGGGAGGGATTGGGGACAGGAGGAGAAGGTGATGACTGAGGATGAGATGGCTGGATGGCATCACGGACTCGATGGACGTGAGTCTGAGTGAACTCCGAGAGATGGTGATGAACAGGGAGGCCTGGTATGCTGCGATTCATGGGGTCGCAAAGAGTCGGACATAACTGAGAGACTGAACTGAACTGAACTGAACACATATACATGGAATCTAGATAGGTGGTACTGATGAATCTATTTATAGGGTAGCAATGGAGATGCAGACATAGAGAACAGACTTTTGGACACAGTGAGTGGGAGAGAAGGTGGGATGATTTGAGAGAGTAGCACCGAAACATACATATTATCATATGTAAAGTAGGTGAGTAGTAGAGATTTGCTGTATGACACAGGGAACTCAAAGCTGGTGTTATATGGCAACCTAGAGGGGTGAGATGGGGAGGGAGGTGAGCGAGGTTTAAGAGGGAGGGGTCATGTATACCTATGGCTGATTCATGTTGATGTATGGCAGAAATCACAATATTGTAAAGTACTTATCCTCCAATTAAAAAAAAAAAAAGTGGACTTACAAGAAAGCATTTGACCTGAATGAAAAGTCATGCTTCCCAGAGTGATCCATTTACTCATCTATGCCACTGACTGTGGTAAATCATTACCCCTGGGCACCGATTTATGAAATAGTACTAACTTTTGAAGCTGATGCTGGTTCTTCTGCAGAATTATGTCTTCCAATTCTCCTGTGGTTGGTTATACCAATGTCAACCCTCGTGGTGGGTGGTAAATGCTGTTTTGTGAATGTTATACTTTATCATTAATCTCCTTGCTGAATGGAGATTTATGAGTAAATTTTCATTTATGATGTATTTTTAAAACAATGATTGATGCTGAAAAGTTTTATTGAAAAAACTACCAAATCAAAAAGTTTTAAGTCAGTGGTTTAACCCAGACACGTAGCAAGAGCGTTCAGACTGCATTTTTAGTCTTCATAGTAGGACTGCTGAACCTCTATTTTGGACATGCTTTCTATGCCCCCCCCCTTTTTAAAAAGATTTATTATTTATGCTTTGACTGTGCCGGTCTTTGTTGCGGTAGGCAGGCTTTCTCTCGTTGCGGCGAGCAGTGGCTACTCTGTTGGGTTGTGGGGACCTCCCACTGCTGTGGCTTCTCTTGTGGAGCACGGGCTCTACGGTGCCCAGGCTTCAGTAGTTGTGGCTCATGGGCTTAGTTGTTTGGCTGCATGTGGGATCTTCCCCCATGAGAAGTCGGACCTGTGTTCCCTGCATTGCCAGGTGGATTCTTTACTACTGAGCCATTATCTGTTTCTAGCCTGTGATATCTTTCCCACAGACCTTACTTGGCAGCAGTCTGCATCCCATACACAAGGGCTGTGGTGTGAGGCGCCTCTCACTAGGATGGTGCAGGCAGCTGGCAGGGGCAGCAGCCCCCAGTCCCCCCACTTCCACCTGCCACTACCCGAGAAAGGTGGCTAGATTCCTAGTTCTCTGTCTGATCACATTTTGTTTAATTAGCAAGCATCCAGCATGCAGTCCTGGAATTAGAGAGGTTAGTTATGATGCCACTGAAAAGGGCCAAGAGGAGAGATGGGTTACCTCTGTTCAACTTTCAGATTTTGTCAAACTTTGTTACAGTGTGAACACTGTTCACAGTAATTGCATCTTACATGCTGTTAGGTGAGACCATAGCAGAAATTGTGTGTACAGAGTAGAACTGGCCAAACTGTTAATACTGTTTCACGTAAAAATGCTAAAGAACCAATACAGCATTATAAAGCAAAATAAAGTAAAAATAAAAATTAAAAAAAAAGCAAAAAAAAAAAAGTAAGCTGAAGAAAAAAAATCAAATAAAATATTGAGGGACTGAAAAAAAAATGCTAAAGAAATGTCCAATGCACAGGACAACAGGTGTGCATTGTGGCTATCTGGAAAACTGGGATGTATGATCATCCTTAATATAATGTCATGTAGCATGACATTTTTAGAATCTTGAGCCTCTGGGCCACTTATTTTATAAATGTGTACTCTAGGCTTCCCTTCTGCTTGCTATCTCCTGTGGTATTTAATTTTCCCTGAATTCACTTACCTAAAAAATTTCCCTGAAGTAATTTGTTCCTCCCGCAGAATGTGTTTGGCTTGAAGAGGGCTAGAGAAAACAGCTCTCTTCTGGAGAATACTGCACACTTAGTCCCTAGAGAATTGCAAAAGATCTTTTCTTGAGCTAGTGGTTCTCAAACCCTAGTTTGTATGAAAATCACCTAATGTGCTTATTAAAACTGTAAATTTCTGGGCTTCACTAGTAGTAGAAATTAAAAGTTCAATTACATTTAGGACATTTAAAAGGCTATTGACTTACTGATTACTTATCCTGTTTTTGCTTTCAGAAAGCGTTTCTTTTCATTCCTCTATGTGACAAATACTTAGTGAATATTAATTTTGTATTGAGCAGTATCTGGGCATTCCTGGTCAATAGGTAAGGCCTTGGCTCAAAAACTCAGGGGTCTCAGATTAAAAATGGGTAATGGTAAGTGTTAAGTTATGTTGCCAGATTGAAACCTAGATATTACAAAGGCACAATTATAGGAAAACTTAGCCTACCTTGAATTGCCTGGTAACCTGGGGGGAAGTGATGTATTTTTTTAATTTTAAAATTTGTTCCAAGCTCTTGGATGTGATTAAGTCAAGGACTTGAGGACATTGTCATGGAAATAGTAGCAGGCAGAGAGAATATTTTAGTGGGGCTAATAACATTTCTGATCTTTTAAGTGTATATCTCAAAATAGTGGAGATTTTCTTTTTTTCAGAGCTCACTGTTTTTCCAAATAATATGTTGATTTTCTTAAGATGATTTTTTTTTTGTTTAGAAGATTTAATTACCTTTTATAGCAATTACACAGTGATAGCAAACCCAGCAAGTAACATTTGATTCAGTAAAATTGAAAAATAAACTTAATTGAAGATACTCTATTGATAAACATTGATGAAAATAAATCATTTGTTTTCTGTCAATGAAGATTTGGCTAAAATGGATATCTGCTTCCAGTAAAATGTGATGGAAATTTTGCCATTATTTAATATACAGTGCAAATTTATAAAATGATCAACCTTAGTGCCACTTCCAGCTGCATTTATTTCTTGAAAATCAAAACCCTTGTTTGTTAAAATTCTCTTTTCCCTAGAAGTTAGTCTGATGACACAGTTCATCACCATGAGTTAGTTAACTATGTGATGCTAATGAAGCAAAGACCAATGCTACGTAGTTGATCTGTGACTGCTACCTAGACAGGTGCCACGCATCACAAGAGTAGCATCTGTCTGAATGTGTGGAGGGAGCAGTTCTAATTCTTGTCACTCCTGAAATTAGCTTGAGTTTTGTGTCTTTCTGTCAAGTCAGCCATTTTTATCAATGGTAGGATAAAGGTGGAATAATTTTATACTAAAGGATTTGATTTGTATTTTGTATTCTTAATCTCTTAAAGAATATGAGTGGTACTTGATAATTACTTAGACACCAGGTTGAAAGCTGCAAGTAAATGAGTTGAATGCAGGAGATGTCCATAGTTGAAAGGTCTTGATGAAGAAGTGTCTGTTGGATGCAACAGAAGGCGAAGAGGGCATCAGAGGATGAGATGCTGGATGGCATCACTGATGCAGTGGTTATGAACTTGGGCAAACTTCAGGAGATGGTCAGGGACAGAGAGACCTGGCGTGCTGCAGTCCATGGGATTGCAAAGAGCTGGACACAACTGGGCGACTGAACAACAGCAATTGGATGTAGCAGGGATTTGCTGACATAACAACTTCCCACATTCAATGGCTCAACCAATCCCAGTTTGGAGGTCAGTTTTGGAAGCATGATAAAGCACTGTCTCTGAGTGAAGTTTGCTGAACCACCTGGTGTAGTCGGTGGAGGAAGACCATGTGGGAGGTGGGAAACTCAGCAGTGGAGGTCTTGAAGGGAGACAATGGAAACGACACAAAGTGTAAGTAGAAATTGCATTCTTCTTGTCAGAGTACTGACTCAAGCACTCTGGGAGCCAGTTGACCCTGGTCTCAGGTCAGCCAATGCACAGCTTTCCTTTTGCACCAGAGGTGTGACTTGGTATTCCTTTTCCCTCGGTTCCCCTAGTTCTCCCATGATATTCCCTCCATTAGGACAGCACGGTCGCAAGCTTTTCATTGCGTCAGAAATGGAGCTCTACTGTAGAAGGCAGAGAGAAGGCTCCATGGCCTCAAGTCGAGATTCTAGAGAGGTTCACAGCCTAACGACAGACCAAAACAAGAACATCATGCCTCTGAGACTAAGTAAGTATCTTCCTGTTGGGGTGCTGGACAAGAGAATAGGAGGTGACTTGAGGAGACCTTCAGCTCTGGCTGTTCTCTGAACAGGGTCTCAGTGATAATATTCTGTGGCTTAGAAAGGAGAGACAATGGGAATCTGGAGATTTCAGAGATCCCAAAGCAATGGGACATAGATCCTGTCCCCCAGGGAGAGCTCCAGGAGATACGGAGAACCAAGTTCCATTTTCCCAGCATGAGTTGGGGGCAGAGGAAAGAACACTTCTTTGCTTGGCGTGGAAAGAGCAGTGAGAGTCACCACCCAGACCCAGAGGGCCCCTGTGGGTGGAGAGCAAAGACACAGTCAGAACACGATTGTCTCTGGGGATGCTAGCAAGGACAGATGAATCTCAAGGACAAAATTCCCATGCTCCTCACCAAGGATGTGGGATTAGATGGAACTTCAGGGAAAATTTTGTGGTTGTGGGAAAGCAATGAATTGACTGAGATTAGATAATGGGCTCAGTGTAGAAAGAAAANGTGAATTGTAAAAATCATTTTAGGAGGAAATAGTGTCAATTCCACACGAACTGTTTTCAGAGAAAAAGCAAAGGAAATATGTCCCAACTCATTTTATGAAGGTAGTATTACTGTGTTACCAAAAACTAGACAAAGGCATTACAAGAAAACTACAGATGACTAACTCTCACAAGTGCAGAGATCCATAGCAAAATATTAGCAAGTCAAATTCAGCATTATGTACATAAAGATAATACACTGTGACAGAGGTCCAGAGTTTAGTAATAGGAGAGCATCCACAAAATCCTGATGAGGAGTCAGAGTCCAAGAGAAGAATGTGTTAGTCCATAGTAATATTTTAAAAATGAAAAACAAGGTGGCATTTTTAGGGTGAATGGGTGCGGGGCAGGTGTGAAGGATAAATCCCTTCCTTATAGTAGAATCTTAACCAATAAATACAGGAGGAATAATGGAGTTAGAAAATTATTCTTTGAAAGCTATCACAGTAATAATTTATGCAAGAAACATTATTAGAGGTGCTAAAACTGATGAAGGGAAAAGCTTGATGAGATATGAGACATTTACACAGTCTCAATGTATCTGTTTCCCAAATATTGACAGCAAAGTAAAAAAATAAATAATATGATGGAGAAGCCTGGCAGATACCGCCTGTACCAGGAGATAGAAGGTAACATTCTCAGTAATGATACAAATTGAAATAGTGCCCATCTGATCAGATGCAATGTAAGGAATATATCATCGCTTCTGTGATACTGCGGTAGAAAAGTGAAGTCTNGATGGAGAAGCCTGGCAGATACCGCCTGTACCAGGAGATAGAAGGTAACATTCTCAGTAATGATACAAATTGAAATAGTGCCCATCTGATCAGATGCAATGTAAGGAATATATCATCGCTTCTGTGATACTGCGGTAGAAAAGTGAAGTCTCTCAGTCGTGTCTGACTCTTTGCGACGCCATGGATAGAGCCTTTCCCACCAGGCTCCTCAGTCCATGGAGTTTTCCAGGCAAGAGTACTGCAGTGGGTTGCCATTTCCTTCTCCAGGGGAACCCAGGTCTCCTGCATTGTGGGCAGATGCTTTACCATCTATCTGAGCCACCAGGGAAGCACGATATTGCTGTAAAGATGCATAATCTGATTCTAATCCTGAATAAATATTAGAAAAATATAAATTTGGGGAGACATTCCATAAAATAATGTTCAGTAATGTTTAAAATTACCAGTCATGAAAGTCAGGGAAAATCTGAGGAACTGTTCCAGATTGAAAGAAACTAAAGAGACATGATAATAATGTGTAATTTTGAGTAACACATAATATAATGTGTATTTCGGAACTGGATCCTGTTATTGTAAAGGACATATTTGGACAGTTGGCAAATTTGAATGGGAACTGAGGACCATATGGTAGTAATATATCGTTCTCAATTTCCTGATTTTTATAGTAAAAAAATGCCCTTATTTTGTAGGAAATACTGGTGTTTGGATGTCAGATCAGCAATTCATTCTCAGGTGGTTTGAGTGGAAAAGTCATGATGGATACTGTATTTCTGTTTTTCTGTAAGCTTGTGATTGTTTTTTAAAATGTTAAAAACAAACACTTGGTTCTTAAAAAGATAAAATTCATTTATTTGAAAAATAATGGAGGTAGATAATACAGTTCTGATAAACTGAACTGTGCTTTTCCTCATGCCTATATTTTTTTTAATTTACTTAAAATTTTATTTAAATTTATTTATGTGGTTCCACTGGGTCTTAGTTGTGGCATGCAGGATTTTTTGTTGTGTTGTTGCAATACTCATATTCTTAGCTGTGGCATGTGATATAGTTCCCTGACCAAGGATCAAACCTGAGCCCCCAACATTGGGAGTACAGAGTTTTAGCCAGTGGACCAACTAGAGAAGTCCCTTAATTTACTTAAAAAAATTTTTAATTTCATATTGAGGTATAGTTGATTTCCAGTGTTGTGTTAGTTTCAGGTGTACAGCAAAATGATTCTCTTATACAATACATACGCCTTTTTTTCCCCCCAGGTTCTTTTCCTGGGTAGATTATTACAGAATATTGTTTAGAGGCTCTTATGATATTACAGTAGGTCCTTGCTGATTGCATATTTTGTATATGTGGGTGTGTTAGTTGTTCAGTTGTGTCTGACTCTTTGCCACCCTCGAAACTATAGCCTGCCAGGCTTCTCTGTCCATGGAATTCTCCAGGCAAGAATACTGGAGTGCATTGCCATTCCCTTCTCCAGAGGATCTTCCCGATCCAGGATCAAACCCTGGTCTCCTGCGTTGCAGGCAAATTCTTTACCGTTTGACCTACAGGGAAGTCCTGTATTTTATATATAGTAGTCTGTTAATCTCAACCTCATAATTATTCCCCACTCCTAGCCTTTCCCTATTGGTAACTATAAGTTTGTTTTCGAAGTCTGTGAAATGTTTTATAAATAAGATGTTTTTAGGTTTCATATATAAGTGACATCATATTTTTCTTTGTCTCGCTTAGCATGATAATTGCTAGGTCCATCCATGTTGCTCCAAATGGCATTATTTCATTCTTTTTTTTTTTAATGGCTGATTAATACTCCATTGTATATATTACCACAGCTTCCTTATTAGTTCTTCTGCTGATGGACATTTAGGTTGCTTCCATGTCATGGCTATTATAAATGGTGCTACAGTGAACACTGAGGTGCATGTATCCTTCTGAATCATGGTTTTCTCTAGGTATATGCCTAGTCGGGATTGCTGTATAATATGGTAGTTCTATTTTTAGTTTTTTAAGGAACTTCAATACTGTTCTCCATAGTGGCTGTACTAATTTAAATTCCCACCAACAGTGTACGAGTTTTCCCTTTTCTCTTCACCCTCTCCAGCATTTATTGGTTGTAGACTTTTTGATGATGTCCATTCTGACCAGTGTCAGGTGATACATCCTTGTAGTTTTGATCTGCATTTCTCTAATTAGCAATGTTGAGCATCTTTCATGTGCCTATTGGCCATCTGTGTGTCTTTTTTGGAGAAATGTCTTTTTCGGTCTTCTGCCCATTTTTTGATGGGGTTGTTTTTTCTGTTGTTGAGTTGTCTGAGTTGTTTGGAAATCAGCCCTTGATCACATTGTTTGTAGATATTTTCTCCCATTCTATAGGTTGTCTTTTCATTTTGTTTATGGTTTCTTTTGCTATGCAAAACTTGTAAGTTTGACTAGGTCCTGTTTGTTTATTTTTGCTTTTACTTCTATTGCCTTGGGAAACTGACCTAAGAAAACATTGGTACAATTTATGTCAGAGAATGTTTTTGCTAATGTTCTCTTCTAGAAGTCTTATACTGTCATGTCTTTTTTTTTTTTTTTTTAATAGTGAAAACTTTTATCTTTGGAATTAGCCAGCTGGACTCAGTTTAGATGATCCCAATTTTGTTGGCAACATCCAAAGCATCATAGTCAGGAGCCAGTCGAACATATGCCTTCTTCTCTCCATCAGGCCTGATCAGAGTATTGACCTTAGCCACGTCAATGTCATAGAGCTGCTTCACAGCCTGTTTGATTTGGTGTTTGTTGGCCTTGACATCCACAATGAACACCAGTGTGTTGTTGTCTTCTATTTTCTTCATGGCTGACTCGGTGGTGTGGGGGAATTTGATGATGGCATAGTGGTCAAGTTTGTTTCTCCTAGGGGCGCTCTTCCGAGGATATTTGGGCTGCCTCCTGAGCCGCAGTGTTTTGGGCCGCCGGAAGGTGGGTGACGTCTGGATCTTCTTTTTCTTGTGGCTGTGGACACCTTTCAACACTGCTTTCTTGGCCTTCAAAGCCTTTGCTTTGGCTTCAGCTTTAGGAGGGGCAGGGGCTTCCTTCTTCGCCTTCGGCGCCATCTTCATGAAAAGGGTGTGTCATGTCTTATATTTAAGTCTTTAAGCCATTTGGAGTTTATTTTTGTGTATAGTGAGAATGTGTGTTCTAAGTTCATTGCTTTACATGTGGCTCTCCAATTTTGCCCACACCGCTTGCTGAAGAGAGTGTCTTTTTCTTGTTGTAAATTCTTGTAGTTGTGTGAATTTTTCTGTGCTGTCTTATTCCATTCCATTGATCCACATCTGTTTTTGTGCCAATAGCACACTGTTTTGATTATTGTAGTTTTGTTAGTGTTGTCTGATGTCTAGGAGGGTTATGCCTCCTGCTTTGTGCTTCAGGATTGCTTTGGCGATACTAGTCTTTAATGGTTCCATATGAATTTTAGAATAACTTATTCTAGTTCTATGAAAAATGTCATGGGTAATTTGATAGGGATTGCCTTAAATCTGTAGATTGCTTCGGGTAGTGTGAACATTTTAATAATAATAGTTCTTCCAGGCCAAGAGCTTGGGGTAGCTTTCCATTTTTCTGCATCATCTTCAGTTTTCCTTTTTTCTTAATATATATATTTTATTGAAGAATAGTTGACTTAATGTTTCAGATGGACAGTAAGGTGATTCAGTTATACATATACACAAATATTTAGTTTTGAAATTATTTTCCATTATAGGTTATTAAAAGATGTTGACTATAGTTACTTGTGCTATCCAGTAAACCTTTGTTGCTTGTTGCATATCTATTTTTTTAAATTGGAAATCTAGCTTTCTATTTGTAAGTCAAACAAGTGGAATAAATATATCATAAATGTTTTAGTTAGAGAAACAGTCATAAGTTTTCTAAAATATATATAATATATATTATTTATATATATACAAAAGCTTTTCTACTATGCTTGATAAAGTTTTGAGAAAGAACATCCAAAAAAGATGGAGAAATTGGAAAATATAAACTAAATGAGATAGGAGCACTGAATATGTAATAGAAAAAGTGAAACTAGATAAAAGTGAAAGATCATCATATAGTCGAGTTTTGTTTAAATATGGTTGCATATTAGAAATATATCTGGAGCTCTGGCCAAAAAACCCCCAATATCTGGGCATTTGTATTTTTCAAAAAATTTGAAGATAATTCTGATATGCATCTGGATTTTAAAAAGTGATTACAGATTTTTCTATTAAACAGTAGTTTTGATGAGACTTAATTCTGTTATTTTTCTGTTGACCAATCATGATGCAGTGGTTTTAAGGGAGTAATAGTTACATGATCACAATGCTGCTGCTGCTGCTGCTGCTAAGTCGCTTCAGTTGTGTCCGACTCTGTGCGACCCCAGAGACAGCAGCCTACCAGGCTCCCCCATCCCTGGGATTCTCCAGGCAAGAACACTGGAGTGAGTTGCCATTTCCTTCTCCAATGCATGAAAGTGAGAAGTGAAAGTGAAGTCGCTCAGTCATGTCTGACTCTTCACGACCCCATGGACTGCAGCCTACCAGGCTCCTCCATCCATGGGATTTTCCAGGCAAGAGTACTGGAGTGGGGTGCAGAATAGTAAAAGATATTTATCAGTTTTCACAATCAATAGCCAGACCAAAAGAAAAAGATAATTACAGTGGCAAGCCATAATGGGAACATGATTAATCTAGCATTATAAAATAGTCACAGTTTGAGGGGCCACGCAGAGTGGTGTGGTTAAGTGGAAGTGCACACTTGCACATGTTTCCACCTGCCCAGCCAGTCTGTGTCATTTGGTTGGTGCATTTAATTCATGTACATTTAAGGTAATTATCAATATTATGATCCTTTTCAGTTTAGTTCAGTCACTCAGTCGTGTCCGACTCTGCGACCCCTTGAATCGCAGGATGCCAGGCCTCCCTATTCCTCACCATCTCCCGGAGTTCACTCAGACTCACGTCTATCGAGTCAGTGAAGNAATGGGATTTTCCAGGCAAGAGTACTGGAGTGGGGTGCTATTGCCTTCTCCGATGTTTGTGCCTTCTAAGTGCTAGTTAGAATTAACTCTTGCTCTCAGGGAAACTCCCCATCAGACAGCACGATGTAAGAGACATATGCATGGGCAAATGGTTGCGGTATGGTGTGATAAGCACTACCATAGAAATGTCCTCAAGGTGTGACGGTGGCACAAAAGAGTTGGTGAGTGACTTCTCTTCTCTGGGTGTACTTCAAAGGAGACAGCCTTTAACCATTCTTTAAGGATGAATAGCAACTTAAATAGACCAGCAGAGAAAAGGTTTTTCAGGAATGGGAAATTTTCATAAAGGCATGGGGTCAAAATCAGAAGTATTTGTGTTTGTTTGTCTGTTTTTGTTTTAGAAAAAGAATCAAAGTAAAAATTACTATTTTGGCATAATGAGATTACAGTGGTGCCTATTTTACCTGAAATGGTGCAATGGTGGTGAGACTTAAAGAAAGTAATATGTGAACATTCTTCAGAAACTATACAAATAAAAGGCTGTGTTATTATTATTTAATGAAATATTCACTAAAGATCAGTAATCTAACTTGTCCTATAGATCTTTGTGCTTTGTTACCTGCCCCACTTTTATTTACAAAGAAAAGGCCTCCTTTGGAATCTTAATTTTTCCTAATTATCCTGCCCCTGAAATGAACTTTTCTAGTTACTTGCAAAGTTTTTGATAGCTTCCAATATAGATAAAAAGGAAAACAATTTTCGATTTCTGTTCTCATAGCTGATATGCAGAAAGCCATCTTCTTAATGTTTTTAAAATGGATTCTGGATAATTTCAAATTGCATAAAATTAATTCTATTGTTTGCATATTTTAACACTGGAAAACCAGAAGCAGTCATGATATTAACTTTGAAAATTGGAATAAACCTGTGATGACAAAGTCAGTAGCAGTACTTGACAACACAGGGTGTCTAAGAGGATGTCAGCTAATACCTCTTGTAGAAGAGGAGTGTGTGTGTGTGTGTGTGCACGCGCACATATGCATGCTCAGTCATGTTTGACTCTATGACCCTGTGGACTACAGCCCCCAAATCTCCTCTGCCCATGGAATTTTCTAGGCAAGAATACTGGAGTGGGTTGCCATTTAGTACTCCAGGGGATCTTCCCAACCCAGGGGTCAAATCCATGTCTTTTGCATCTCCTGCCATTGGCAGGTGGATTCTTTACCAGTGAGCCACCTGGGAAGCCCAGAAGAATGAATATTAACCTATTAACTTAAGACAGGAATTTAGTCTCTGTTTCAAAACTAACTTAGAACAGTTAAAAGACATACTGCTTTCTTTGGCATGTCATCTTATTTGGTTTCTAGAAGACTTAGAATTGATTCCCCATTTGCTAGCATACCACATACGTTTTCGTTTCTGTTTGATCACATTTGTCTGAATTGATAAAACTAAAAAAATCAACATAGGTGAGGGATTATAAAGGCTAAAATTTAAGGTGACCATGGGCAATAAACCTATAATTCAACTGTAAGTTTACTTTTTTTCCATTTGATTTTTTAAAATAGATTTTCATAAGTAGAGCTCAGGTGTCATACTTCAGAACTAGAGATCTTCACAATCTGGCTTTCAGTGAGCAAGGATAAGAACAGAGTGTAATGCCTATAAGAATTTAGGAAAATCTAGAATGATGTGCACGATCCAAAGTTTGGTAGCAAATTTGTATCTTTTTTATACAATCTCGAGAATAAATGTCAAGTATTTATAGATGTTCTAGAAATATTGCATCATAAAAACAGTTTTGCTGATATAAACTTTAACATTTGACATTTCTAATTTTATTAGAGACCTTTAAAATACACTGGATCCTTCTCACAAAGAAAATGGCAGATTTACATCTCTTCAAGTATATTTAGTATTTGGCTGTTTTGTCTCTGGATGTTTTCCTTACTACTGGAGAACACTAATTTATATTTGGTATATCGTTGGGAATGAATGTAGGTGTTGTAGGTATTTATTTATTCACTCATGAATTGAACTCACTCTTTCAATATTGAATTCTCTCTTTCAATATTGAACATAGATGTTCATCTAAGGATTTGTAACTCATTACCAATGGCAGTAATTAAGAGGGTGGGCTTGGAGGCAGGTGGGTAAGCATTTACAGTTTTAACTCTACTATTTAACATCTGCCTGATCCAGTAAGTGATGTTAATATACCTAAACTGCTTTTTCTTCATCTGTAAAGTAAGGAGAAGAGTAGTCCCTGCCTTATATGGTTTTAAAAATGAGAACAATGACTTGTGTTGAGAAAACCAGAGGGTTTTTTTTTTTTTTTGGCTATACAGTAGGTTCTTACAATCTTTTTAAATTTATTTTTTAATTGGAGCATAATTGCTTTACAGTATTGTGTTAGTTTCTGCTGTACAACAACGTTAACCACCCCTCCCTCTTGAGCCTCCCTCTCATGCTCCCCCCATCCCAGCCCATCCAGATCATCACAGAGCACCAAGCTGAGCTCCTCGTGCTGTTCGGAAGCTTCCCATTAGCTATCTCTTTCACACATGGTTGTGTATATGTGTGCTATTCTCTCAATTCAGGCCACCCTTTCCTTCCCTGCTGTGTGTCCGCAAGTCCGTTCTCTATGTTGGCATCTCTGATCCTCCCTTGCAAATAGGTTCATCAGTACCATTGTTCTGGATTCCATTTATATTGGATCATATACAATATTTGCTTTTCCCTTTCTGACTTCATTCAGTATGACAGATTCTAGGTTAATCCACATCACTACGAATGACCAGGTTGGTTTCTTTTTATGGTTGAATATTATTCCATTGTGTGTATATATACATATATATATATGTATATAGACTGTATATATATATATATGTATATATATATGTATATAGACTGTATATATATATATATATATATATGTATATATATATATGTATACACACACACACACACACACACACAATACATCTTCTTTATCCATTAATCTGTTGATAGATATCTAGGTTGCTTCCATATCCTGGCTATTATAAATAGTGCTGCAGTGATGATTGGGGGGCATGGTCTTTTGGAAGTATGGTTTTCTCAGGATATATGCCCAGTAGTGGGCTTTCTGGTTCATGTGGCAGTTCTGTTTTTATTCTTTTAAAGAAACTTCTCCATATTGTTCTCCACAGTGGCTGTATCAATTTACATTCCTACCGTCTTGAGAAACCTGTATGCAGGTCAGGAAGCAAGAGTTAGAATTGGACATGGAACAACAGACTGGTTCCAAATAGGAAAAGGAGTACGTCAAGNGAATCCTTTGGACTGGAGGGAGATCCCACCAATTCATCCTAAGGAAGATCAGTCCTGAGTGTTCATTGGAAGGACTGATGTTGAAGCTGAAACTCCAATACCTTGGCCATCTGATGTGAAGATCTGAGTCATTTGAAAAATCCCATGAAAGAAACCATGGGAAAGATGCTGGGAAAGATTGAGGGCAGGAGGAGAAGGGGATGACAGAGGATGAGATGGTTGGATGACCTCACCGACTCAATAGACGTGAGTTTCAGTAAACTCCGGGAGTTGGTGATGGACAGGGAGGCCTGGTATGCTGCATGGGGTCACAAAAATTCAAACATGACTGAGCAACTGAACTGAACTGAATTAAATAGTATCAGAGTGTTCCCTTTCCTTCATATCCTCTCCAGCCTTTACTGTTTGTAGATTTTTTCATGATGGCCATTCTGACCAGTGTAAGGTCATACCTCATTGTAATTTTAATATGCATTTTTCTAATGAAGAGCAGTGTTGAACATCTTTTCATGTGTTTGTTGACCTCTGTATGTCTTCCTTGGAGAAATGTCTGTTTAGGTCTTTTGCCCATTTTTTGATTGGGTTTTTGTTTTTTTTCAATATTGAGGTTCATAAACTACTTGTACATCTTGGAGATTAATCCTTTGCCCATGGGTTCATTTGCAAATAGTTTCTCCCAATAAGAGGATTGGCATTTTGTCTGGTTTATGGTTTCCCTTGCTGTGCAACAGAGAAGCCACAGTTTGACTCTCACCGAGGTCACTTAATCTTTTTGTGTGTATATCAGTTTTTTATTAGTGTAATGGATTAACACATCTATCTTATCTACCTCATTTTTGTAAAGACAAAAGGTACATATATTAATTCATATTGTGAGCTCTACACCACTAGAGTTAGAGGCCTCATTGTGTTATGTCCACGATCTAGATCGCTGATACTGTACAGACTTGGGCTGGATAAGGTAAAGATAAAGATTTGTTTTTAGTAAGGTATTCACTCATTAATGGGGCTTCCCTAGTGGCTCAGACAGTAAAGAATCCACCTGTTGATGCAGGAAACACAAGAGACATGAGTTTGATCCCTGGGTTGGGAAAGATCACTTGGAGAAGGAAATGGTAACCCGCTCCAATATTCTTGCCTGCGAAACTCGTGGACAGAGGAGCCTGGTGGGCTACAGTCCATGGGGCCGCGAACAGTTGCATATGACCAAGTGACAATGCACGCACACACACACACACACATGCATCTGTTAATGAACAGAAGCTGGAAAAGCTTGTTGCTAGGATTAAACAAAAATGCATTTTAAAAGTTTATGCAGTGCTAGATACTTGGCAAAATATTCAGTATATGGGAATTGTTGACATATTATGACCATCATACAATATAAATGTAGAATAACAGTAATGTAGACAAGAGTTCTTTCCATCTTAAAAGGCCCCAAGGAGAAGGAAATGGCAACCCACTCCAGTATTCTTGTCTGGAGAATCCCAAGGGCTGAGGAGCCTGGAGGGCTACAGTCCATGGGGTTGCAAAAGAATTGGACACGACTGAGCGACTAACACACACACACACACACACACACACATGCAACAATATATGGAAGCATTTTCGCTTTAGAATTAGAGAACAATTTGTACTCCTGTAGCTTGGTCACATCCTGCCTTATGGTTTTCTTTTGTGCATGTGACATTCCGTTCCCCTCCACCAGCCTCTGATTTTAAGCTTTCTGAAGCTTTAGTGCTTCAGTGCATCCATTCTGATGCTTAGAGGACTCAGTGTCACTGTAGCCTTCTTTTTCATAGCTCAGATAAGATTCAGTACTTCTTCTGAATAAGACTTTGTTTCAGTATGGACCAAAGCTTTTCTTTGGAAGTTTCCAGCCAGCACTGAGTGGGTATAAACAGTCATACTCAGTTCAAAAATTTCCCCTAACCTTGGGTTTCTATAGTATGGCAAGCATATGTCCTTAGGAGGATCTTCTCCAATATTTTTTAATGGCAAAGTAAATGTAAACTCTCCAGTAGGTTAGAAGCTCTAGAAGGGCAAGAAGATGGGTCTTATCTGAACCATTCACTGTTGTCTAGCAGGAAAGAAGGTCAGGAATTAATGGCCTGGTGTCATGTAAACCTGGGGCTTCCCTGGTGGCTCAGCCATAAAAAATCTGCCTGCAATGCAGGAGACACTGATTCGATCCCTGGGTTGGGAAAATCCCTTGGAGGAGGAGATGGCAACCCACTCCAGTTGTCTCACCTGGGAAATCCCATGGATAGAGGAGCCTGGCAGGCTACAGTCTAGGGGGTCATAGTGAGTTGGACATGACTGAAAGACTGAGCATGCACACACATGTACACCTAGAATTCTGAGTACCTTTATTTAATTCTTGTTCATTTTTAATGGCATCTATCCATCATTATTCAGAAACTTTTATGTCCTTAAGTTACAATTGCTATTCTCACATCTCTCAGTTCCTGAAAAAAAGAGTGGATTGAAAAATGAAATTCTAGACTATAGGAGTTTTGCCTTCTGAATCAGAGTAGAACATGGACTCCTTCCTGAATACCCTTGGGTACCATTAGCAGCTTCTTAACTTTGGTGGTATAATCCATAGTTTAACATTCATTGAAAACTGAATTTAGGAACTAGGAAATATAGGTTCATATATAGGGGACTTACTGTGTATGTAACAGAGATGGCAATTCGGTTCAGTTTAAAAAGAGTGACTGTGAAGTTAGAAAGAAAACATTTTGTGGAAGTTGATAATGAAGTCTTTAGACCCAGGGGTTAAAAGCACTGAGGAAGTGGATGTAGCAAAGGTAGACCTAATGCTGAAAAGACTTTGACCAAGAAAAGAGGAATGAAATAGACCAATGGCTGAAAAAGGTAAAAGACTCACATGAAGTTTTCTTTTTTTTTAGTGTGTAGTCAATTTGAACTTAATGATCATTTACGCTTAAGTTTTGGAAGAGCTAAACCAAGCATTTTAACTTCCTGCAATTACTTAACTATGTTGGCTGGCAGCTTGTTACTTGCCCACACAGTTAATTATAGTTTTAAGTGATGAAAGTGGTTGTTAATATAGTTAATGGGTAGCCTGTTAGAGGGAAGTGGGGCTCATTGGCCTTTGCTTTCGGATGCAACCGTTCAGCAAGGCACTAACTATTGCTGATGACTAATTTCTTAGAAATTTCTACTTGTTTTGTAGCATAGGGTGATTACTCCCTGGATCTTTCGTGAGTAAACAATAAACAGAACAAGTTACTAAATATAAGAACTGGGATTGTACATTCGAATACTGAATAAGATTTTTGAAAAGTAAAAATGGTAGCTGCTCAGTTTTGTCTGACTCTTTGTGACCCCATGGGCTGTAGCCTGCCAGGCTTCTCTGTCCATGGAATTCTCTAGGCAAGGATACTGGAGTGGGCAGCCATTCCTTCTTCAATACTGAATAAAATTTTGAAAGGAGCAATTACACCCTTGGAAAGATTGATGTAACACTCACCATTAGGAGATACTATCTCTAATAGCTAAACACATCATTTGACCAACACAAGTTTGATCCCTGGGTCAGGAAGATCGTCTGGAGGAGGAAATGGCAACTCACTGCAGTATTCTGGCCTGGGAAATCTCATGGATGGAGGAACCTGGTGGGCTGCAGCGAATGGGGTTGCAAAAAGTCAGACCTGCCTTAGTGATTGAATAAAAACATCTTTTGAACATACTCTTTCTGATGGCTAAAATTGTCATTTGTACAGAAAAGACTACACAGAGTCAGAGCTAGTAGGGTCCAAAAGCCTCTTTAGACTGATGAGTGGTGGCATTATCTACTGTTTATCCAGTAAGAGGTGAAAGACTTCTCAAATAGAATTTTATCCTGTGCTGAATTTTTACAGCTCAGAAATATGGTTGTTGCATCTCGAGAGCACCTCTTATTTTTGAGGCAGTGGCAATAAAAGGCAAGGACCGTAAGATTCTTCAAGTTGAGAGTTGTTTTGCTTTGATTTAGTGTCTGAGGATGATTTGAGTGTTTTCTTTCTTAATTGTTGCTGTAGAAAAGAAGCACCAATTGTTCCAAAAATCTTGGTACTTAGAGAATTTGAGGGCAGACCAGGCCATAGTCAAAGTCTTTTCAATATCCATCAACCTGCTGGAAATCAGACATTTCTCCTGATGAAGCTGCTGCTGCTCAGTTGTGTCCGACTCTGTGTGACCCCATAGACGGCAGCCCACCAGGCTCCCCTGTCCCTGGGATTCTCCAGGCAAGAACTCTGGAGTGGGTTACCATTTCCTTCTCCAATGCATGAAAGTGAAAAGTGAAAGGGAAGTAGCTCAGTCGTGTCTGACTCTTAGCTGCACATCTCAGTAAAACAACACTGTTTTTATTGTTGCTATTTTTTTGTTTTTTGATTTTTTTACTTTTGTCTGGGGTATTAGTGTTAATCCCTTGTTAATCAGAGCTCTGGTGGTTGACTTAGTTTGTTAAAATATAAATGAATGTTTACTTAATAAATAGACTTATAAGGAAGTATTTTAAAAACGAGATTTATAAGGAGTTAGAAATAATATACCTAATGGAAAAGTTCAAAACCATACCAGAGTTCCATTATTAATGTCATAGTTTCCAGTCTATTGGAAATAAGCGATTTTTCTGAATTCAATCCTAGTCCATTTATTTCAAAATAAACCAAGCAGCTTGATGTATAGAACTAAGTTGCCAGATTGTCTGTGTTTTGTAGACTTGCTGGGGTGTGGGAAGCCAGGCTCTTTTGAGGCATTTTAGGAAGCTGCCCCTCCCAATGTCACCTGCACTTTGTGAACTCATGCTGAACCTGCAGGGGGAGGATCAGTTTCTCCAGGGAGATGCACTTGAGACAATGTGAATAATAGGGGTTTTATTTACTGCTGAGGAGTAAACACATGCTGGCATTTTTATTTTTATTCAGGGACTTGTGTGCATCATTTTCCATGATTGCTGTTGCCCAGCCGGGTTGCTACTTGGGCAATCTGGCACAGAGAGAAAATGTTATCTCCTTGCAAATTCTTTTTTTAATTATCAGGGATTTGAAATTCCAATCCAAGAGATTAAATTTGTGCAAATAAATTGCAGAAAAACAACAACAACAACAACACGTCACAAAAACACATGACACAGATAACATCCCCCCAAAGTCAGTTCCTAGTTTTATTTTTAAGGGTTTTCAAATACCAGCTTGCTTCAAGGTCATTTCTGTAATACAGCAATGGTAATATTTTATTATAGTATGGAAAAATCTGTGGGCTTGATTTAATTTTTCCTTTAAAAAATTCTGAGGTTATTAAGATGAAAATGTTAATCTGCTTTTGCTTTCTAATCATCATTGAAACCAGAAAAGTCTGAGGACACGAATGCCCAGTAGCACTTTTACCCACAGGTGTTCACATTTTTCACATCTTGCTAATTATCAGAGAGGTAAAAATGCATACCACATTTGTTGAAAAGCCCATGCACTGCATCTCTTTAAAAATACAACACTTCATTAACTCTTTGAGACTTCACATAATTTTTACCATATGGAATGGCAGAAAATTGAAGTGGATATGATCTAATTATGAAAGTTATGTTACCTGGTAATAGCTCTAGGTAACTTTCTTTATGCAATTTGAAATACTTTTAAACATTGATTTTTGAAATACTAATTAAAGTTTTTCATTTTTGTTCTGTAGCTAGTCCCTCTTTCCCTTTATTGTGTTAAAAAAAGGGCTCAACGGGTGTTTCAGTCTTGCTGACTTTTGAAGCTTAACACTTTTCCAGACCACCTAACCTGCCTCATGAGAAACCTGCATGCAGGTTAAGAAGCAACAGCTAGAACTGGACATGGAACAACAGACTGGTTCCAAATTGGGAAAGGAGTATGTCAGGGCTATATACTGCCATCCTGCTCGTTTAACTTACATGTAGATTACATCATGTGAAATGCCAGGCTGGATGAAGCACAAGCTGGAATCAAGATTGCCAGGAGAAATACTAATGACCTCAGATATGCAGATGCCACTAGCCTTATGGCAGAAATTGAAGAACTAAGGAGCCTCTTGATGAAAGTGAAAGAGGAGAGTGAAAAAGTTGGCTTAAAACTCAACATTTAGAAAACTAAGATCATGGCATCTGGTCCCATAACTTCATGGCAAATAGATGGGGAAACAATGAGAGATTTTATTTTTTTGGGTTCCAAAATCACTGCAGATGGCGACTGCAGCCATGAAATGAAAAGACACTTGTTCCTTGGAAGAAAAACTGTGTCCAACCTAGACAGCATATTAAAAAGCAGAGGAATTACTTTGCCAACAAATGTCTGTCTGTTCAAAGCTATGATTTTTCCAGTAGTCATGTATGAATGTGAGTGAGAGCTGGACTATAAAGAAAGCTGAGTGTGGAAGAATTGATGCTTTTGAACTGTGGTGTTGGGGAAGACTCTTGAGAGTCCCTTGGACTGCAAGGAGATCCAACCAGTCCATCCTAAAGAAGATCAGTCCTGAATATTCATTGGAAGGACTGATGCTGAAGCTGAAATTCTAATACTTTGGCCACCTGATGTGAAGGGCTGACCCATTTGAAAAGACCCTGGTGCTGGGAAAGATTGAAGGTGGGAGGAGAAGGGGACGACAGAGGATGAGATGGTTGGATGGCATCACTGACTCAATAGACATGAGTTTGAGCAGGCTCTTGGAGTTGGTGATGGACAGGAAAGCCTGGCATGCTGCAGTCCATGGGATCATAAACAG
>SJYV01049133.1:11599-25321 GCA_006410875.1 Neotragus pygmaeus | reverse complement strand
GCCGTGTGACTTTCACTGTCTCTGCAGTGTAGGAGTACCACCTGTAGAAGGGGATGGCCGCTCATTGCCAGTCAGCTGTGTCCAGGCCCTGCTGTCTAAAAGATGCAACCTGTGCTCAGTGGCCCCTCTCCAGATGCATTATCACATCAATCCTGACCATGCCCCTGTGAGCGACATTACTACTCTTATCCTTAATTTCAAGAAGAAAACAGGTTTATAGCAGTTGATATGACACTCAAGCTGAAAAGTAGAACCTAGCCATCTGACTCTGGATTCTGTGCTCGTCTACTGTGTTGTATGTTTTAGGACTTTGTGCCCTCCAAGGACTTAAAAGAGTAAGCCCCGTTTAGTAACATGTTGTTTTGTTTGTTTGTTTTGCACAGGAGATCTTAGTTCTGTGACCAGAGATTGAGTCCATGTCCCCTGCAGTGGAAGCATGACATCTTTACCTCTGGATCACCAGGAAAGTCCCAAGTCCAGTTTTACCTGTTATACCAGATGACTTGAAAACTAGAAGTGTTTCTAGTGAAGATGTTGAAGTTTTGAGAATGTTTCTTTAGCCGTGCCATGCAGCTTGTGGGAAGGATCTTAATTCCCCAACCAGGGATTGAACCCAGGGCTCTTGACAGTGAGGGCACGAAGTCTTAACCACTGCACCACCAGGGAATACCTAAAGTTCTTGAGGATTTTAATCAAACAAGTTGATCACAAACCCTCCTGGATTATTAACTCAACTTGATAAGATGGTACTTGGTAGGTGCAGGGGTATGGAAAACAGCATTGAAAAGGACATAAATAGCCTTCAACTTGAAATTAATGTTCTTAACAAATTTGATAAGGGTTTACATCATGTCTATGAATAATATCTCAAAACTTATTGTTTTTATTATTATGTTGATAATTGTATCCAAGGTGTAGGGTTCTCATCCCCTAATTATAGATGCTATAGAACTTTCACAGTTTCTTTTTCATTCAGAATTAATCAGGAATTAATTTTAAGGTAATGTGGAGAGTTAGATATCTAGCTTTATTCTTTTTTCCTAAAAATATCTTGACCATTTCTCCCCACACTACTTGTTGAATAAATAATTCTTTAATAATTAACATTCATATTTAGTGCCCATGGTCAATTAAATCCCTTTGATTTTGTCCCAAATGAACAAAGGCTGATTATTTGAAGATGTGACTGGTAACAACTAAAAATGATCACTCATTACTGAGCACTTTACACTTTTGCCCATGTGAAACAGATGCTTATGTTGGATTTTCCCAATGTTTTGACATAATCTTGCTTGTTAGAATTCCAGAAGATATGTAATTTGGTAGCAATCTACTCATGAATCAGTTAAGCCTGGATTCTTAGAAATATTTTCAGATATTCATTAATTTGCTTCTTCATTTGTTAAGCACTGACTATTTTTGTTGAGTACTGTTCTATGAGCTGGTGTTCCATTTAATGGAAAAAATTGCAAATTCCTGTTAATGATAGTCCTATTCTAGGAGGAGGACTGGAGTAGGAAATGTCAGCCCACTCCAGTGTCTTGTCAGAAGAACCCCATGGACAGAAAAGCCTGGTGGGCTACCGTCCGTGGGGCTGCAAAAGAGTTGGGCATGACTGAGTGACTGAGCAAACAACAGTTGGGGAGGACAGCCAGCACGTGTAAGCAGTGATCAAACAGCATACTCTGAGGGTTTGAAAAACTGCTAAGAGGAAAACAGGGTGAAATCAGGATAAAAACTAAGGAGTTAAGTTAGTAAGGCTGGTGCTGGAAGCTTCTCTGGGAAGTGAAATTCAAACTGAGATCAGAGTGATGAGAGAAGGATTGCTTATACAGGCGAAAACCAGTATAAGCAGAGGAAGATGAAAACACAGAGGCAGAGATGGGGATGGCTCTGGTGTCTTTGAAGGAGGGAAAGAAGCTCAGTGTGGTCGGGGTGGTGAGCAGGGTCGGGGCGGTGAGCAGGGTCGGGGCGATAAGTGAGAGAGCCAGACTCACATCACGTGGGGGATGTTGTCAGCAAGGTGATACACTAGCTGTTGACTTCAGTTGCTTGGGAAGCTGTGTTAGATTGTGGTTAGTAAGGGAATGATAGAAACTTGTTTTTGTTTTACAGAAATCATTTGGCTGTGGGGTCGGAAATGGACCCTTGTAAGGTGAGAATGGAAACAGCTCACCAGAAGGCTCCTAGTTTAAGTGAGAAATAACGATGTCTTGAGTTAAATTTGTCGCAGTGGAGATAGTGGGGAGATAGTGAAAAATGCCCAGGTTCTGGAGTTATTTTTGGTATAACTGACAGTGTCCTGCTGGTTTGATTTGGTAATGCGAAGGGAAAAAAGGAAAATTAAGGATGACTCCAAGGTTTTGACTTCAAGGTCAGAAAATTTTGTCTCCAAGACAGTGTGCATGGTTTGAGGCTACTCCTACATAACCTGGGACTTCTCAGGTGGCTCAGTGTTAAATAGTCCACCTACCAATGCAGGAGACATAGAAGACACAGGTTCGATCCTTGGGTTGGAGAGATCCCCTGGAGGAGGAAAAGGCAACCCACTCCAGTATTCTTGCCTAGAGAACCCCATGGACAGAGGAGCCTCTGGTGGTCTGTAGTCCATGGGGTCACAAAGTGTTGGACATGACTAAGCACACATGTACCTACATAACCTGCCTGTATTTAGAATTAGAGATCCAGGATGAGAGTTTCTAGTATAACAGGCTCAAATAGTCATCTTAGGGTATATTTCAGTTGACTTGATTAGTTGAAAACCATACTATTTTTGGCATAATTGAAGACTGTATCTGGGGCAAGCTTGGGAGAAATGAAGTTGGCAGTGAGTGACCTGGGTGGTAGGTGGTTGATTGAAAATTTGAACAGTTTTCAAAACTAAAGTTCTTTCTTAAAATACCAAGCAGTTGGTTGAATTATGTCGGCATTCCTGGACACAGTTGCACAGAAGAGAGAATAAACTTCGTTGTGTATGACATCTGGGCTGGGAACAAAAAACAACGTGTCAGCAGATTGTAAAGGTTACACTAATATGGTGACAGCCAATCTGGCTGATGCTGTTGTATATTCTTTTGACTGCCTGTGGGTGAGCAAGATGATCCTTGAAAAGCAAATAAACACATTAACACGAGACAAGCAGAGCACCGAGACAGTGCCAACTTGCAAATGTCCTGTGTCAGTTTCTCCCGGGGATTGTGAAAGGGGGGGATGGTACATTTTGGGGAATGTGACTGAATTCACTGAAATGGGGAGCTTTCCTTGCACTTCTCCGTGGAGAGAAGTTCGAAGTGTTGTTTAAGGGTTCGGAGCTCATGCCAAGATGTGGATGCTGACGTCCTGGTTGTTTCCTGACTCCCCTCCAAGAGCATATGCTCAGCTTGGCTCCTCCACGTTGTCTGGAGCCGGCTTCCAGGGTGGTTCTGAGCAGAGCAAGCCACTTGCCGGAGAGCACCTGATGCCAATGCATGCCCAGGAGCCTGGCAGGCTGTGCCAGTCACCAGCAGGAAGCTGGCAGCTGGTAGTGTGGGCCTTTCCTTAGAGAGAGGCAGGTACTGTGTGTCTGAGACCGTGCTGGTGGATCATTATAGAAGATACTTTGACCTCTTTTGCTATTAATTGAGCTTGAAGAGAGGCCTTAGATGTTCTGTAATCACACCAGTCAGCAGGATGACTGTCACCAGCGACATAGTAGACATGAAAACAGTCTGTCAGCTGTAAGTCACACCCTGGAGAATTAACTCATTCTATTTATTTTGATTAAATACTAAGATCTCAGTAGATAAGAATATTACTGTAGAAAGGGATTAAAAACTCAAATGTTTCAAATCGAGGAAGAGAACATGAATGTCATAGGATCAGGATCTAACAGTTAAAAGGAGTGGGTCCTCAGGAAACTAGGAATGCACACCCATCTATAGACATTCAATTCGGGTGGAAGAAGAGTAATAAAGTACTCTCCCCCCGCAAAATATAAAAGACATTTGGGGGTGAATAGAGCCTGCTCACTGCCAGCTAGTGATGTAGTATCATAGAACAATAGAATTTTCCAGATGGAAGGGACTTTTGAGATTAATTTGTTAATTCTTCATTTCACCAATTTAAAAAAAATTGAGGTTGAATTTCTTGACCTTTCCTAAAGTCACACAAATTCTTGGAGGCAGAGTTGGGAGTAGAACTCAGAAGATGTGTGTCTTCTGTGTTAAGTTGGATCAGGCATGTGAGCTGATGAAGCTAAAGACCAAGGAGCTTAAGCAGGCTTGAACTCTGGTAAAAGGGTGTGGTGCTAAAGTATGTCTTCTCAGAAGATAATGATCATTCATTGCAACACTTGTTCTGCCTTGACCGCAAAACTTTTTGAACTAAAAAATTTACATTTTAAATAACATCATGAGAGAATATATTCACGGTAGCTTCCCAGTTTGTCAAATTGTACAGTGTGTGGGAATTGGGAGAATTTGCACATGCAACAGGGATATTTATAAATGAAACTCAATGTCAAACAGGAAAGAAATAAATCCAAATGAATTATTCGAAGCCATAAATCATAGACCTACATGTTGCAAGGAAAATATGAACAGTTTTTGGATAATGTAGTGTTCCTTTTAAAAATGAGAACTCTCATATTGCTGTTTGATGTGTTGCTTGGAAAAACCATTTTGGAAAATAGTTTTGCATTTCTTAAAATGATTAAGCAAATGCACACCCTAAGGTGCAGCTCTACAGCTTGGTGAAAGTTATGCATGTATATCAAGAAACACATCGGTGTTTGTAGCAGCGTATCCTTAAGAACAAAAGTTGAAGTGAGCCAGATGCACATCTACATTTACAAGGCATAAACTGGGTTGTATTCATACAGTGGAATAATACATAGTGAATGCACTTCCCTAGTGGGGAGTAAGACCCCCTGCTTTCCAGTGCAAGTGGTGTGAGTTCAATCCCTGGTCAGGAAGCTAAGATCCTACATAACTAGAGGCCAAAAAACCAAAACAGAAAACAGAAAAAATGTTGTAACAAATTCAATAAAGACTTTAAAATTGGTCCACACCAAAAAAATCTTGAAAAAATAATGTGAAAATATATTATAGATGAACTATCTAGAAATTCAGAGAAGTTAAAACTGAATGCCCTGTCGTTGATTTAAAAAGTTCAGTGATCTCACCAATTTCAGTCATTTTAATAGCTTTCTAAATAGAAAAGTATTAATTAAATAACATACCAAAAAAAAAAGTTCATATGAGTTTAAACTATAAAGAAAATTAGGGCTAGTAGTTACTGTAAAATAAGGATTGTGGCTACCTCTCAAGGGAGAAAGGGTGTAAAGGAACATCGGGGCCTCAAGAGTTACTGATGGTGTTCTGTTTCTTAAGCCAGCAGTGGGTTTATCAGTGTTCTTAGTCTTTAAAAAGTACACTTATCTTCAGTGTAAGTCTTAGGAATAAAACTAACTATAAAAACTAAAACCATAAATGGTTGGAATATTTGAATAATTGTCTGATTTTGTTTTTTTGGCCCTCATTCTTGAATGATAGCTAGGTATTTAATCCAGCATTAAAAATTATGCATGTATATACGTGAAGAAAGCTGAGCGCCAAAGAATTGATGCTTTTGAACTGTGGTATTGGAGAAGATTCTTAAGAGTCCCTTGGACTGCAAGGAGATCCAACCAGTCCATTCTGAAGGAGATCAGCCCTGGGATTTCTTTGGAAGGGATGATGCTAAAGCTGAAACTCCAGTACTTTGGCCACCTCATGTGAAGAGTTGACTCATTGGAAAAGACTCTGATGCTGGGAGGGATTGGGGGCAGGAGGAAAAGGGGACGACAGAGGCTAAGATGGCTGGATGGCATCACCGACTTGATGGACATAAGTTTGAGTGAACTCCAGGAGATGGTGATGGACAGGGAGGCCTGGTGTGCTGCAATTCAAGGAGCTGCAAAGAGTCGGACACGGCTGAGCAACTGAACTGATACTTGAACAGTGCAGGTTTGAACTTTATAAGGGTCCACTTATATTTTTTCAATAGTAAATACTACAGTACTGCACAGTCTGTGATTGGTTGAATCTGAGAATGTGTAGGAACCTCGGAAACAGAGTGCCAGCTATAAATTATACTCAGATTAACCCCTGAGTTGTTCAGGGGTCACCTTTATTTATACATGCATGTATGTGTATATATATTTAACTTTATTAAAGATTTTTAATTGTAAAAGTATAATAATGTTTCACCAACTTAACCATTTCTAAGTGTACACTCAAGTGGTGTTAAGTACAGTCACATTTTTCAACCAGTATCCATTAAATGGCAACTCCCAATTTCCCCTTCTTCAGGCCCCTGGAAACCACTATTCTACTGTCTTTGAATCTGACTACTCTAGGTATCTCATATAAATACAATCATGAACTATTTCTTTTTATGACTATTTCACTTGGCATAATAGCCTCAAGGTCTATCCATGTTGAATTTGTCAGAATTTGCTTCTTTTTTTAAAAGCTGAAACATACTCTCTTATATATTCATGCTGTGTTTTTGATTAACCATTCATCTGTTAATGGGTGCTTGGGTAGCTCCTACTGCCTAACTATAGTGAATAATGCTGCTATGAACATGGATGTGCAAATACCTCTTTGAGATCCTGCTTTTATTCTTTTGAATACATAGGTATCTCTTAGTGTCCATTGAAGATTGTGTCCAGGAGCCCCTGTGGATACCAAAATCTGCAGATGATTGAGCCCCTTCTATGAAATGGTGTAGCACAGTGAATACATTTGGCCTTCCATATTCATGGGTTTTCCATCATCAGATTTAACCAACTCGGGGTTGGTTAAATATTTGAACCCATGGATACAGAAGGCCAACTCTATACTTAGAAATGGAATTCCTCTGTCATAGAGAAATTCTGTTCTTATATGTTAGGAACTACCATACTGTTTTGCATAGCACTGTACCATTTTGCTTTCCCCTTTAACAGCGCACAGGGTTGTAATTTCTCCTACATCCTTGACATTTCTTTACTTTTTAACAGTGGTCATCCTAAGGAGTATGAAGTGACATCTCATCATGGTCTTGATTTGCATTTCCCTAATGATTAGTGGTGTCAAGTGTCTTTTCATATGCTTGTTGGCTGTTTGTATTTTATCTTTGGAGAAATCTATTCAAGCCCTTTGCCTGTTTTAAAGTTGTTATGTGTGTTTTTTGGTTGTTGAGTTGTAGGCATTTTTCATAAAATCTGGGTACTAACCACTTATCTTGGGTTCCAAAATCACTGCAGATGGTGACTGCAACCATGAAATTAAAAGACACTTGCTCCTTTAAAGAGAAGCTATGGCCAACCTAGACAGCATGTTAAAAAGTAGAGACATTACTTTGTCAACAAAGGTCCATCTAGTCAAGGCTATGGTTTTTCCAGTAGTCATGTATGGATGTGAGATTTGGACTATAAAGAAAGCTGAGTGCCAAAGAATAGATGCTTTTGAGCTGTGGTTTTGGAGAAGACTCTTGAGAGTCCCTTGGACTGCAAGGAGATCAAACCAGTCAATCCTCAAGGAAATTAGTCCTGAATATTCATTGGAAAGATTGAAGCTGAAGCTCCAATACTTTGGCCACCTGATGCAGAGTTGACTCACTGGAAAAGAACCTTGGAAAGATTGAAGGCAGGAGGAGGAGGGGATGACAGAGGAGGAGATGGTTGGATGGCATCACCCACTTGATGGACATGAGTTTGGGTAAGCTCTGGGAGTTGGTGATGGACAGGGAAGCCTGGCATGTTGCAGTTCACAGGGTCATAAAGAGTTGGACTTGACTGAGTGAACTGAACTGAACCAAACTACTTATCAGATACAAAATTTGCAAGTATTTTCTCCCATTTCATAGGTTAGCTTTTTATGCTTTGTCATTTGCACAAAGTTTTCAGTTTTGTTTTTATTGTTTTGATATCACACCCAGGAGCTTCTTGCCAAATTCAGTGTCATAAAGCTTTCCCCCTATGTTTCTTCTAAGAGTTTTAAAGTTTTAGGCCTTACTTTTAGGCCTTTGATCCATTTTGAGTAAATTTTTATATATGGTATAAAGCAACAGTTTAACTTCATTATTTTGCACATGGATATCCAGTTTTCCCCAGCATGATTTATTGAAGTGACTGTCATTTCCTTGATGAATGGTCATGGCACCTTGGTCAAAAATCATTTTGAGGTTCAAAATCATATTTTGTCAGTACACTGAAGATTTTATTCAGTTGCTTTTAGGTTTCTATTTTAGTTTTTGAAGGGTCAGCTTTCAGTCTCATTGTTGTACTTTTTTCTCTGGTGGCTTTTCAGATCTTTTTGCTCCCTCAGGTTCACCATAACAAGTCAAGGTATGGGTTTCTTTCTGTTCACTTGGTCTGAGATTTTGGAGGATACCTAAACCTGAGAATGGGCTTCTTCCCTTAGGTCTCCATCAATATTTCTTCAGTTAGTGCTTCTGGAAATCTGAACAGATCTAAATTACATCTCCTCGGTCTGAACTTCATTTCCTACCAAAACTTCATATTTTCCATACCTTTGTCTCTGTGTTACAGTCTTCATTCAGTTTTCAGTGCTATCTTCCAGTTCATTCATTTTCTTTCCTGATGTGTCACCTAAGTTATGTAACCCACCCATTTTGTTTCTAATTTATGCTTTTCTTTTCTACTTATAGCTATAGAAATCTGGTTCATATTTTTGATAGTTTCTTATTCCTTTGTCATATTCTTTTACTTTTTTCTTGAAAATGATTGACTATTCGCAGTTAGACATTCTATGTCTGAGAATTTAACCACCTCTATCTTTTGTGGGTCTGATTTCTTGTTTGTTGTAGAGTCTTATTCGTGCAGGATTGTTTCCTGTTGTGCTTTTGTATTTTCATGAACTTACGATGACTGAGACTTTATCTGTGGGGATTCTTTGAGGTTTGGGTTGAAGTAGTTTCTCCAGAGAGGATCTGTGTATGTCTCTGCCAGATGGCATAGTTGGTAAAGGATCTGCCCACCAATGCAGAAGATGCAAGAGATGTGGGTTCAATCCCTGGGTCAGAAAGATCCTCTGGAGTATTAAATGGCAACCAACTCCTACTATTTTGTCTGGAAAATTCCTTGGGTAGAGGAGCCTGGCAGGCTACAGTCCATAGGGTCACAAAGAATCAGACACAACTAAGCGACTGAACGCACATACACACTGCCAGACATCTAGGGGCGACCCAGTATGAACTAATTTAACTTAATTCTCCACTTGAGGTTTTTTATCTGGCAATGAATGTGCTATGAATTCTGATTCTTCATGTGTTGTGAAGTCAATCTTGTTAAGAATTCTCAAGGGAGGTTTTTTTTTCTCTCTCTCTCTCTCCACCCATGGCTGGTGCGTGTGTGTGCTTAGTTGCTCAGCTGTGTCCGACTGTTTGCAACCCCATGGACTGTAGCCCACTAGGCTCCTCTGTCCAAGGAATTTTCCAGGTAAAAAGAATACAGGAGTGGGTAGCCATTCCTTTCTCCAGGGAATCTTTCCAATCCAGGGATTGAACCTGGGTCTCCTGCATTGCAGGCAGATTCTTTATCGTCGGAACCACCAAGGAAGCCTAGTTAGGCAAGTCTCCTTATTTTTTGTCTTTGTTGGGTGTTTTTAATTGTCTAGCTCATTGCTGTACTGAGGAATCACCTTTTTGGGCACCAGCCTTTAGAAGGCTGTGATCTGACTTCTCATTTTTTGAATGCCTCAGCTTTGTTTTTCAATTTCAGATTCCACACATTAAAAACAAGTGATCTGAGGTGCTGTTTGGAGAGCCATTGGTTTCAGCACTTGGTTCTCCCTCTGAATTTATTTTTAGTTGCTTTTAACTTTTGAAGATTTTCCCACTCTCTTGCCAGATCAGATAAATTTAAAAAGAATTTAATATCTAACATACTTCAGGTGTTTAGCTGGGGAATATCTAGCCTGCTCTAATGCTAGTTATAGAGTTACTGCTTGGCTCATGTTTGAAGCATATGCACATGTTAGTTTCTGGACATTATAATTAGAATAATTTATAGGTTAATAATATATTTATTCAAATAGAATAGATTACGTCTCCCTGTTCACTTTTTGGATTACATAGGTAATTTTAAAAGATGTGGTTTCAGCGAATGTTTTGTTATATTCACATTAGCTGCTATCATAAATGAACCCTAAACTCTCAGTGTCTTAACACAGATGAAATTTATTTCTTGCTCACACAAATCCCCTTACTGGCAATGAAAAGAGGGCGGTAATTCTGTTTTATGGGGTATTCAGGGACGCAGGCTGATGGAACCACTGTTGGCTTTAATACAGGACTTTGACAAGGCAGAGTGGGAGGAATGCTTTAGAAGTTTTGGGGCCGGGTGCAGAAGCTGTGTGATTACTCCTGCGTGTATCTCACTGCCTTTGGACTCATTACAGGGCCCATCCCTGAGGGGCTGGAAATGTAGTCCTTGGCTAGGTGTGAACCTAGGAATGGGAGCCTGAGAGTTCAGTGGACAGTCCTCTTCACTGGCCACCAGGTATCTCTCTGTATCCTTCTTTCCATACCAGAACACACTTCTTCCCCAAAGGAGAAAACCCCAAATCCATTACGCTTCCAGCTCAAAGTGTAGTATCCCTCTGTGATGTTCAGGCTTAATCAGGTCTATGCAGGGTTGTGGTCTGGCAGTCTCTGCAGTAAAATGTTAGTATTTCTGGGAGTTTCTTAGATGGCGAGAGGCTTATATGCACCTCATGAATGAGTCTTCCAGTCATAACCTTGTCTTCTCAGATGCCACCTGTTTCTGATAAATTTTTGTAACTCTTGTACCTTCACTTTCCAAAAAGGGAAAAAATCCCCACTGTTTTACCCCAGTCATTCTCGCTCTCAACTCTTCTGGTTCTAGGAATGCTTAGCAGTTTCTCTGAAGTGAGATAAACATTGATTTCCTGTGTCATGGGGCTGCTCAGCTGGATGGCTTGCATCCCTGAAGTGTGTGCATTTGGTGGGACAGCTGTCTCTGCTTCAGGTGTTTTTTCTTTGCCTCGGTGCTTGCCTCCAATTCCAGCTGCCGCTTTGTGTGTGGAAGTTTCCTTCTCTGCCCTGGCCATGCTGCCACTCGGGTTTGTGATTCCAGAGTCCTCAATTTATCCATCAGTTCTCTCTCCGATGTGGCTTATCTCTCAGAGGGCCCAACCCCTCCTCAATGCTTCAAATATATCTGAAACCTAATCAGACACATCGTTAAATCTTGCTTTTATATAGTGCCCCCCTTCCTGTCCGTGTGAAGCACAGTGTACATAAAAACAAAACAGAACCAAACCAAGCCAAACACTCAGCTCCTTTTGGGAAGCATTACCTAGTTCTGTTTGCCAGAACACTTGAGTCTTGGTTCTTACTCAAACAGGATAACCTAATACTTAAGTCTTTCGCTGTGTTTGTGGTGGTAATATGAAGTATTTACTAGAAGCATTGCTATTAATCCAAAATGTCTCAAATGTATATTTATGTAGCCCTGAGAAGGAAGGAAAATGAGAATGGTGTTTTAGGGGAAGAAACCTTCCTCAAACGATCAGTTAATTTTCTCTGCTTAGATGTATCATCTTTCCAGAATGTTCCCAACATCGGCCTACAGCATGTGGAGCAAACAGGCTGGCAGATGTGATCATTTGCCTGGGAGCATGACTTTGAAGTCAAAGCAGAACTGTTTTGGATAAGATGAAAAATTTGGGCCTCATGTGGAACCAAACCTTAACTTAGGAAAATAAAAACCAGATCATTTGGGATTCAAAGACTGTGTCTTGTTCTGTTCCCTGCACTCTTTGTTTAAGATTCTCCTGGAACAGTATATAAACTTCAGCCTCTTGGGCTTTTGTAAGGTCAGAAGCATGCTGAGAATTTTATGATACCAGGAATGCCACCTAGAGCTTTTGTATTCCAGGAAAATGTCAGAAGGAAAAGAGCCCGTCTCGGTGATTACTTGCCTTTATTTTTGGATCCACCTCTTTCTTGTCCTCTCTGCCCTCTCTTCTTCTACCCACAAGACTGTAAAGATGGCAGATAGGTAAGAGGCATAACTAAGTTAGCAGGGAAAAAAAAAGCTAATCTTTACTCAGCCGAAAGGAATTGCCGAGCAATCAGAAGTGAGCTAATGAGCACAAATAGACCATCTATTCTTGAAAATGTGATGAGGGAAAACATCTAAAATAAACTCTGGGGGAGGAGAAGAGAAGTAAAAGATTCACACTTTCCTATATTTTTCATTTCCAAAATGTTGAGAGAAAAGTGAGGGATTACTTGCAAAATGAAGAGGTTAAATCTGGATAAAATATTCTGATGAAGAGAGGCTGTTGATTAAAATATAGAAGAGTTTCAAGACAAGTGAAAGAATGAGCTTTATATAAATGTGCTAATCACCTAAAACTTAAAAGTTTTCTTTTTTTGTGGGGGGTTGCCTTTTTATTTTTAATTATTTATTTTGACCATACCACGTGGCATGTGGGATCTTAGTTCCCTGACCAGGGATTGAAACTGTGCCTTTTGCATTGAACACTTGGGGTCTTAACCACTGGACCATCTGGTGCCATTTTAAAAGTTATAAAGAAAAAACTGTTGTTACTATACAAGAAAATCCTAAAATACTGAGCCAAAAAAGAAAAATCGTCTCATAACAATCAGTGTTAAACTTGATTTATAGTCTTCCAAACACATTTAATAGTTCAACTGATAAATATCAGGTGAAATGTTTTGAAACTGTCAATGTTTGGGAGTTTACTGCCCTAATACCAACCATTTATCAAAATTGTTTATTTAAAAATTTCACCTCTTCTCCAGTGATCCAAATGACTTAGGGGGAAGACTTCCTGCTGGCTGGCAGCTCCTAGGCTTGCTTTCATTCTAAAGAACTGGGATCATGACAAGTGAAATAAAGAGAAAATTGAAGGGAGCAGGGGAGGCTGAATCTATCTACATCCCATACACAGTATGGAATGGGCGTCCAGAACCCTCCAGGGTCAGAGCAGGAGGGTGAGGTTTGAACAGACACAATAGTCTTATGATGTGTGAAGAGTGGAGGAGAAGAAAGAATTTCAGGATGTGACTATGAGTTTAAAGTTATATATATATATTTTTGAAGTGCTTTGAGGTTTATAAGTATTGAATCTATTTCCGTGTACTTTGGGGGAATCCCCTGAATGCAGTGGAGTGTTGCTGGCTACAGTCTAGGCGTTTTCTGCTCCCTGAAGGTGAATGAGAACTACGGACAAAGAGTTTGGAGGAAATAGAAAGGTGGCTTTAATTCTCAACTGGTAGAGATAGAAATAGACTAGGCTCATGCTGCAAGAACTGTGCCCATTGAGGGCTGGAAGTCAGTGCCAGGAACAAAGGTGTTAAAATCTTACTTTCTTCCTCTCCGCTTGTCTCAGAAATAGTCATAGGCTGGCATCAGTAACCCAGTAATTGAGTCTGGCAGTTAGGTGACTGTGTGGCCTTCTTTCTGATTTGTAAAAGGGAAGAACTACAAAGGGGGAGAGATTGAGCATGTAGTCAGAGGATACTAGGTGCGAAATGTCGCTCATGCAGAGTTAAGGAGCAGAAAAACAAACCTAGTTACAGGCATGTCTAGTTAGGACTAGTTTACTCCTTGGAAGAAAAGTTATGACCAACCTAGATAGTATATTCAGAAGCGGAGACATTACTTTGCCGACTAAGGTCCGTCTAGTCAAGGCTATGGTT
>SJYV01049132.1:0-17251 GCA_006410875.1 Neotragus pygmaeus | reverse complement strand
AAAAAAAAAAAGTGGACTTTTGGGCTTATTTATTTATTTTAAAGCTTGAAGAAGTCTAAAAATGGTGAAAGAGTGTGCAAAAATTTAACAAATTATGGGTGGAATGCTGAGAAAGCATTCAAGGAAAGATCAAAATGAAACTTTCTGATGATGGGAAGGGACAGGGGATTTTGAAGAGAGATTAAAATTGAAAAGGGGGCCCAGCTGGACAGGGTCACCCCTTAAGGCCTTCGAAACATGGCGGCAGCCTGTCTCCTCCATCCCCTCCCCCCACCTGCCCCCAGCATCCTACCCAGGCCAGTGTTCCAGGACTCACACCTCTCTCTGGGAGGGTCACAACAAGCGGTGTGCCCCTCCTTGTCCCCAACTTGCCTCCATGCCCTTCACCGGTGCCCCTGCGGGCCTTTGAGTCAGCCAGCAAACCTGCCCCCACAGTAACTCTTTGGCCATGAAGACTTCCGCCACCCACAGGCCAGCATTCACCCCCTTCTCTGAGCTTATCCGTCAAAGATCCCACTTGCCGGGTCATACTGTTGAGACCCATGTAACTTGTCCTTCTGCTTCTTGGGCTGGGAGCTCTCAAGGGCAAATGGCTGGATCCCAGGGGAGGCATCAGGGCCCAGCCAGTGAACAAAGGAACGCTGCTGAGCCCTCACTGAGCACTGAGGATCAGAAGCCCCAAGGATGCTAAAAGGGCCAGACAGTGTAGGTACCGCCTCCCCACCCCCGGCCTGCGGGGACCAGGATACAGAGAGAAAAGGGCCCTTCAAATGGCGGGCACATTCAGGGTCATATCTGCCCTTACCCACCCTCGCCTGGCCTCTGGCAGGGCCTCAGGCCAGGCAGGAGCGGCCGTCAGGACCACCTCCCATTCACAAGCCGGGGCTGACGACCGGGATCTGGAGAACAAGAGGCCCATTCAGGGCGCAGGGCCGGGCAGGCCTGCTTTCAGGTGCGTGATCTCAGCTCTCGGAAACCCAGCAGGCCTGCCAGCGGGCCTCGTAAAGCCTTTGATGACCCATGTGCAGGACACAAATCACAGGCCCCCAGGTCTCCAGGCCTGGCCAACACCTTACTCCACGGACTCACATTCCAGTCCAGAAAGGGACACAGACGGGTGGGGCCACGGGCGGTGCAGCAGGCAGCAGGGCGTCCACTCTGGATGCTAAGCCCAGGCCTCATCGGGGCCCAGCTCTGCCGAGCGCCCTGAGCACCTGGCAAGGCAGCCCAGGCCCCCGGGCACTGCCCCCCGGGACACGGCAGCCCGTTTGCTGTTTGGCTGACTTTGACAAAGCTGACTGGTAACACCAGGCAGACACATGCCACCCTGGACCAGCCGCCCCAGAACACTGAGCGCAGCTCAGAGCTGGAGCTAAAGGGACTTTGGGTCTAGGTTTTGTCCCCTGATGGCCACCAGCTCTCTGCAGGGGAAGGACCAGCCAAGGAGAGCAGCCGACTCCATCTTGGAGGGAATCTGCCAGAATTTCCGGGCCAGCAGCTTACGGGAGGCCCTACATTTCTGTGAGCTCACAGGGCCTGACCCCGGATCCAAAACGCTCCCAGAAGAATGGGATGGCCCAGGAAGCCACAGCCCTCAGCCCTCCTGGTGTGCCTACTTGGCCCCTACTTGCCTCCGGCTTCTCCCAGTGCCTGCAGGGCAGGTGGCCAGGACAGGGCAGGCACACCAGTCCCTGAGCCCAGCCTCGTGAGCAGCAGCGGCTTCTGTCACCACCTCTGTGGATGGCAGCAAGGCCTGACATCCATTCCTTAGAAGGAAGGCCAGGCCGCAGTGCCCATGTGGGTCCCCATGCCCTGGAGGGCGGCGCCCGCACCCTCAGGCTAAGTGTCCAGCTCTGGCTGGAGGCCCGAGGCCCTGCTGTCTGACCCCGAGGGCCTCAGGGCCTGCCTTGCAGCCACCTGGGACCTTGGCCGTCTGCTGCCCTGGCCGCCCCTCCCCGGAAGCTCCTCCTGCTCTGGCAGGCCAGGCCCAGGGGTGCCCAGGCTTCTGCTGCTGGCCCTGGCTGGAGGGCCCCCCAGGACTCTGTGCAACCCATGTGTGAGCAGTTTCTGGCTGCACCCACTGCTCCCTGGACACCACTGCTCCCGACAAAGACCGGGGTGAGCCAGCCCCGCCTCCCAGTCCCCGAGCACAGATTGGCCAGAGGACCTGATGGTTTGCAAAGTGCCTGATGCCTTCAGGAAGTCAGCGGAAGGCAGTCTGACGACACCCACAAGCGTAGAAAGATGGCAGGCTTGGAGGCCCGGCGGCCCCGAGCATCACTGGCTGTCGGACGGGTGTCAGTGCCTCTGAGTCTGTGTTTCCTCACTGGCAGGATGGGGATACTAGCACCCACCTTTTTCGTTTCAGCCCTTCTGATAGGTGTGCACCTTATTGACACTTTAATGCGAATTTTCCTAATGAGGAATGATGTTGAACATCTTATCTTTATTTAACATTTGGCTTTTTTTTTTTTGGTCACCTACCTGGGTTTTTGGTAAATTGGGGGTTATCTTTCCATTATTAACGTGCAGTGTTTTTTTTTTTAAGTGCATTTAGGAGGTAATGTCTTTATCAAGATCTATTGTCCGTTATCACAGGGCTGATGAGAGGTTCAGAGACATTAATCATGTGGAGCCCAAGGCACAGGGCTTGGCACCCAGCTGTTCAAAAAGTGTTAGTTCCTCTCCCTCCTCAGACACCTGCCTCTCACAGCTCATCTCTTTGCTTCATCCCTGGACCATCAAAAACACCCCTTCTGGAACTTCCCTGGAGGTCTAGTGGTTAACAGTCTGCGCTTCCACCACAGGAAGGCAGATTCAGTCCCTGGTTGGGGAGCTGAGATAACACAGGCAGCAGTGTGGCCAAAATAAACAAATACAAATAAAACACCCCTTCCTCTCGGACCTTCACCTTTTCCCTGTTGTCTGCCTCAGGACCTGCCCCATTCCCATGCTTTGATAGTCCCAACCCTGAGCACTCTTTGGGGACCCCCAGGAAGCAGCCCAGAGGAGCAGCTAGACCCCTGGGCAGGAAATGGGGAGAGCACTGGGCCCAGAGTCCTGAGACCTGGCTTCTAGGGTTTATTCTGCCACTTCCTGCCTGCATATCCAAAGGAAGTTTGCTTTTCCTCTCTGGGCCTCAGCTTTCTCATCTGTAAAATGGGCTCTCCTGCCTGCCTGGCCTATCTTCCAGGTGGTAGCAGGCCTAAATCTCAGAGTAGGGGTCCAAGTGTTTTGGAGACTCAGCACCCCCTCAGGACTCAGGGACAGGGAGCTCACCCCGTCAGGTTTGCACAGAGACAGGCTCCTCCCAAGATCAGATGCACTCCCAAGATCGGGCACACTCAGGCTGGTGTGGCCGTAGACCCCTGATGTTAGGAAAGACTGAAAGCAAAAGGAGAAGAGGGTGGCAGAGGAGGAGATGGTTAGATAGCATCACTGATTCAATGGACATGAATCTGAACAAATTCCAGGAGATAATGAAGGATAGGGAAGCCTGGGCTCTGTTGTATCTCAGTTGGTAAAGAACTTGCTCGCCATGCAAGAGACCCAGATTCTTTCCCTGGGTCAGGAAGATCCCCTGGAGAAGGAAATAGCCACCCACTCCAGTATTCTTGCCTAGAGAATCCCATGGACAGAGGAGCCTGGTGGGCTATAGTCCATGGGGTTACAAGAGTCGGATACGACTTAGCGACTAAGCCACCACCACAGGGAAGCCTGGTGTGTGGCAATCCACGGAGTTGCAGAGAGTCGGACATGACTCAGTGAGTGGACAACAGCAACAGGCCAGAGAACCCAGAGTGACCTCCCCTCCTGTGCTGGAGTCGCTGTGACCAGCCACCGGAGCTCAGGAGTCCCAGCCCGGCAGTTCCCAACCTTGACTCTTATTCGCAGTCTCACAAGGCATGCTGCATGTCTTAGCCTGTGGTAACAAGGAGAAGATGAAGACCCGGACTGCCTGGGTTCAGATCCCAGCTCTGCTGCTTACGGCACAGCCTAGGGCCAGGGTCTTACCCACTCTGGTCTCAGCTTCCCCATCTGTAAAAGGGGATAGAAGTAAGCTCCACTTCTCTCGGTTGTTGAGCTTTCAGCCAGAAACTAAGGTGAGGCATCCAGGACTCACATGAAGCTTTGTCTGTTCCCAAATCGTGATTTTAACCTTGCAACCACGGCTGCCCGAAAGACGCCAGTCCCAAAAGTCTTGAGGAAGACGGAGCGGGGTGAGGCTGCCCAGCCGTCGGTAGATGGCGCTGTGGAGCCATACGGGCCGCCCTTGGAGCCGGAGTGCGCGCTCACACACCAAGTCTCGCAGACAGCGTCCCCACCGGTGGTCAGATCCTACACCAGGTGCTACCCTCAGAGGGAGGTACCACTCGCCTTGTTTCTCTGATGAGCAATACAGGGCCCAGAGTGGTTAAGCCCTTGGCCTGAGGTCACACAGCCATAAGAAGCTGGGGCTCTCCTGCCCGACAGGCCCCAGTTGGGATTTTCAGCCCTGTAACGCCACGCACTCCACCCTTTCAGGGGCCCTCTGGAGCTTGATAGGAACCAGGCGTCCCCTCTCCACCCCCACCATGGCTGGACATTCCAATGAAGCTGAAGCCTCCCGCTTTGAAGTCAAAGCTAAGCCCCAGATTACGGCGGCTCCAGGCTGGCCTGCCCCTCCCGGCCCCATCGCGGGTCCCATGCCACTGGCCTCCCCAGCCCAGTCCAGTGTCCTCGAGGTACTAAAAGGACTGGGGCCCAGAGACTGAAGGACCTGCTCAGCAAGACACAGCCCCCTTCCTGGACACCCTCTTCCTGCTCTCCAAGGAGCCCCAAGTCTCCCGTGACCTGCCACCAGCCCCAAATCCCACCTCATGGCCCCCCATCATTACCCTAGAGGCTGCATGTGAACAGGCCCCCCAGCTCTGCCCCACTGACACCCACGTGTCAGCACCTGTCACCCTAATAGCAGGTATTGGACATGAGTTTGATGCTGACCATGCTCAGGCTTGTGAAAGGAGGGAATGAACCTGGAAGTCTGGAGCTGGGAAGCGGGCGCGCCCTCTGGGCCTCAATGCCCTCATCTCTTCACCAAGGGTCCCACCTTTTGGCTCAGTCTGCCCTGGGGTCTGTGGTTTGGGTGGGGCCACACTGAAGCCAGGTGGGTGTGAGGGGGAGGGTTACCCCACTGTGCACCAGTCAGTGAGGTAGCTGATTTATGCACCCCTAGCTTTCTGCCCTGAGGAGTGACTCAGGTTCTAAGAGCTAGCCAGCCCCAACCCTGCAGTGTAACTATCTCCGGCTTGCATACCTCCAGCCATGGGTAGCTCACCCCCTACCAATACACCTGTCCCTGGATGGTTCAGAAAGCCAGAGCCATTCTGGGGGCTGGGTCCCTGTTGCTCCAAGATGCCTACCCAGTTTTGCCTTGCAGGACACCTGAGCCAGTTTCACCTTCTGCCCCGGCGCAGGGCCTTGAAGATAAGGTTCCTCACCTGCCAGCACAGGTTCAAAGGACACTCCTCAACTCCCTCACCTCCCCATCCTGGCCTCCCCGCCTCCAGCTTCCCTTCGCCTTTGTCAAGGGAGACTTGAGGGCTGAATGTATGAGACAGACAGGAGGCCTTGGAGGCCCTGGAGGCCCTAACAAACCCTCAGCCAGACTGAAATCTTGGCCCAGCCCATGGCTGAGCTCACAGTGGGAATGGAGTAGTTTTCCCACCAAACAGACTCTGTGGCTACTGGAGCACCCCCTCAGAACCTCACCGCCAGCCTTCCCACCCCTGAGGTCTAGAATTCCATAGGGATGTTTCATTATTGCTCCAGGGTCGAGCATCCCTGGCTGAAGACAACATCAGCTCACCCAGCCCTGGCCCCAGCCACTTCTCGGCTGTGGAAAGGTGCAGAGTCGCCCCCAGGGTTGCCACGGAGATGCTGAGTGGTGACGGAGCGGCATCAGGCGGGGTTTCTCCAGCAGCCACCAGGCCCTGGAGGGCCCCCCTCTCCCGCGGTCAGCAGAGGCTCCTGGGAGATTACCCACCCGCCAGCTCCAACTCCTGGGTCCACCCTGGAAAGACCTTCAAAGGCCATTCTTGAGTGAATGCCAGGAGGAATCTGCTCTCAGAGTCAATTTAGCCAGCCACACGGGTGGAAGGAATTTGCCGTTTCTCTTAATAGCGACCCCCTTGTGATTTATATGGGGGCCACTGTCCGAGGGCCCTGGTTAACGGATCACAGTGGAAAATGAAATGCCAAGATCCAGGCGTCTCACTGGGCTAATTACCCTCAATGAGACCCAGCTGGCTCGGGGAGCCGGCGGGTCGAGGGAAGGGCGGGATCCCTGCACCCAGCTCCCGGGAGACACAGAGGCCTGCCATGGCCTGGCCTGGGCTTGCTGCCCATCATCGTTCAGGCCACTGAGAGTTCCAGGAGAGCCAGTCTGGCTAGTTGATGAGACAAGTCCCCTTTGGGGATGGCCACAGCTTCAGGGTTTGCTACTGCCCAGGAGGTGGTGATCCCTGAGACTCAGAGAGCCGCAGGGTCCCATTCTGGGCGGAGACTAAGGCCCAGACAGCTTAGGGCAGATCCTGTGGAGCCTCGGGCACGACTCTGGCCTGGCTGCAGGCCCCGCCACAGCTCTGGCCGATGGTACTTTCCTGGAGGCCCAGACCTCAGTGCTGGCCCCAGAAGCTGCCTCCAGAGGCTTCGTACAGCTAGAAATCAGCTCTCTGGCCTCCTAGAGTTGGTTAAATGTCTCCCAAGAGTCTGCTTTGTGCCAGCCCAGTGCAGGTTGCTGGGGGTACAGCGATGGGCAAAATCCGACTCCACCCCCAGGCTTTTAGCCCTCTGTGGGGGAAGACAAACACGCATCCATCTCCCCAGTAGAAGTGCTTGGGGCCATGAAAGTACACAGGAAGGGATCAAGGGCTGGGGATGTGGCATGAGCTGAGAGCTAGCTGAAGGCTGAGTTTGGCTAACTGGGCACTTCACCGGTGGGAAAATGAGTGGGTATGTGTCCCAGGTAACAGAAGCCGCCTGTGCAGAGGCACTGAGGCAGCAGGGAAGGGCGGGTACTCAAGGAACTGAATGACGCTGTGCTGGGGAAGAACAGGGCCCAGAAGATCGAAGTGAAGGGGAAGGTGGGGGAGGCCACAGGTGGATCTTCTTTTTTAAAAAGTTGTTTATTTATTTCTGGCTCTGCTGGGTCTTTGTTGCTGCACAGGCTTTTCTCTAGTGGTGGAGAACAGGGCTCATCTCTATTCTGGGGTACGCCAACTTCTCGCTGAGCTGGCGTCTCTTGTTGCAGAGCGCGGGCTTTGGGCTTGAGGGCTTCAGTTGTTGCGGTGCGTGGGCTCAGTATTTGCAGTTCCCGGTCTCTGGAGCAACAGCCGTGGTGCATGGGCTTAGCTGATCCTCTCAGCACATGGGATCATCCCGGACCCAGCGTGGAACCTGTGTCCGCTACACTGGCAGGGAGATTCTTTACCCCTGAGCCATCAGGGAAGCCCCACAAGTAGTTCTTATGCCTTTATTATTTTTTTTTTACATTTTTTACCAATGACTTGTCTATTTGTTTGGCTGCGTCCAGTCCCCATTGTGGCATGCAGGACCTTTGCCGTGGCGTTGAGGCCTTTCTCCGTTTGTGGAGCACAGGCTCCGAGAGTGCACAGGCTCAGCAGCTGGCAGCCAGTGGGCTTAGTTGCCCCCACGGCCCATGGGCTCTTAGTTCCCTGACCAGGGATTGAACCCACATCCCCCACATTGAAGGGCAGACTCTCAACCACTGGACCACTAGGAAAGTGCCCTCTTGTGTCTTTAAAAAGGTGTTTCCAGATACGACTGGGGAGAGATGAGTCTATTTGTCTCCGGCTTTCCGGAGCCTCAGGCCCCACCTCTGGAAGGGGCAGCTCTGTAGATCAGCCCAACGGCCTGGACCACGAGAGGACCTCGAGGAACCCATCAAGGAGTCATGGAGAGCCAAGCCAGGGGTCCCCTGGGAGCTAGACAGAGAGTCGGGGGGACTGGTGGGCCCAGATCAGGGGTGGCCGAGACCACCAATGACCCACAGCTGGAGGGAAAGGGGCCCCGAGGAAGCAAAGGAGAAAACGCCCAGGGAAGCAGGCCCGGGCCTTGGGGCCACCGGCAGCCTCCCACCTTCTTTGCCCTAAGCCACTGGAGCACCGCGCTCTGTGGCTCCTCCACTTGAAGCCCGGTGGGTGTTACAGGTGCTGCTAATCCCGTCTCCGGGCCCTGGAACAGAGTGGGTGTGAGTGGACAGCTATCTGGAGGGTGGAGGGCGGATGAGCAAAGCAGTGGCTCCCAGTCTCCCGTCCTGAGCTGCGTGGAGCCCCTCTGGCCTCCCCAGTGGCGGCCCCCGTCCTCTTGGAGACCCGGCAGTGCAGGCCCTGCAGGCCTGCTGTGACGGGGCAGGGCCGCCACGCCTGCCAGGCTGGAGAGCAGGTGCCCCGGGTTCCCCCTCCCTCCCAAAGCCTGGCTCTGATCTGCTTCCTGGGGACACAAACAGGTCTGACGAGTTCCTCTGCAGGCAGTGGCGAGGCAGCTGAGTCCTTGGTTTCCAGGAAAGTCAGACTCTTCGAGAGCAGAGGGAGCAAGGCCTGGTGGAAGAAGGGTGCTTTCTGGAATGTTCCTCCCCCTCCAGCTGAGCCGTCCCCACTCGTGCTCCCGGACCTTGCCCCTTGGGTCCAGCTCCTGGGAGTCCCAGGCTAATAGGGGGTCACCTCTCTCCCCACCTTCCCCCTGGGGGAGGTGGGGGAGGGTCGAAGAAAAGGGCCTCCTTGTGGAGACACCGAATTCAGTCCCTGCCCCGTGTCCCGCTGCCCGGGGTAGCAGGTGGGGTAGAGCTTACGGCTGCAGGTGCAGAGCCATGCCCTCCAGGTCCCAGCTCTGCCACTGATCTTGCCACCTACCTCCTTTTTGTTTTCCATTTTGGTGGTGGTTGTTTAGTCGCTAAGATGTGTCTGACATTTTTTGCAACCTCACGGATTGTAGCCCACCAGGCTCCTCTGTCCGTGGGATTTCCCAGGCAAGAACACTGGAGTAGGTGGCCATTTCTTCCTCCGAGGGATTCCTGACCCAGGGATGTACCCCAGGTCTCCTGCATCGGCAGGTGGATTCTTTACCCCTGAACCACCCGAGAAGCTCAGTTTTGGTTGTTATCATTCCCTTATTGATGTGTGGGATATTTTTTTCAAGTGTATTCGGGATTTAAGATCTTTGTCAGTATCTGTTTGGGGGGACATTTATTTATTTCTCTATTATTACGTATTTGGTTGAACTGGGTCCTAGTTGCCGCACTCAGGATATTTTAGTTACAGCATGTGAACTCTTAGTTGAGGCAAGTGGGCTCCAGTTCTCTGACCAGGGGTAGAACCTGGGCCTCCTGCACTGGGAGTGCAGTCTTAGCCACTGCACCACCAGGGAAGTCCGTATTGATGTCTCCTGCCAGAATCTTCTCCAGCCTGGGCCTTGCCTTTACAGGCTCTTCACGGTGTCCTTTGCTGAACGGAAGTTTTCAGTTGGAGGTCAAATTTCTGCCCTTTTATTACATGGTGGGTGCTATGTGTGCCATGTTTAGGAAATCTTTGCTCCCCGCTTAAGCCTCCCTGGAGCCCACCTCCTCCTCTCCGCCTTCTCTGCCTGTCTGGCTCCTAGCTGCCAGGTCTGTGCTGGCCCAGTCCCACCTCCTCCCCACTGAGTCCCCACCCCAATTCTTGTCCTCCTCACTGCACGATCTTCCCGCCCCGGGACAGGGCTGGCTCCTCTCCGTGTCCCCAGGACTGGTACCAGGCCTGGCACGCACTAGGTGCTCAGTAAAAGCTTCATAAATGAAGGCAGTGTCCTGTGCCCCAGCTGGGGATCATTAAAACTGTCAATTAGTTCTAAACATCAGCTCATCAGGAACATTTGAGCAAAGCCAGGAAGTAAAAAGTTTTGGAAAAACCAACAGCATAGGAATGTTTCGCTTTTTCCCCAACTGCAGCATTAATCACGAGAACTCAGACCTTGTTAGCATTATTTATTCTTGCTTTTGCCCCTGACCCACAAGCCAGGGAGTCCTCCTCGCACTTGTTGATGACAGGGGCTCCTCAAAGGCCACCCAGCCCCCGCACTGTCTGAATGCGGGGGGTGTCAGGGGAGGGTCCATGGTCTCCGTCTAGTCCTTCTCTTCGCCATGCGTGATGACGTAACACAGGTTCCTGTAGTCCAGATTGCCACACACATCCGGCGGGAAAGCGGCAAACATCTGCTTGACCTGGGGAAGGGGCTGGGCATCAGCCTGGACCAGGGCCAAACGGGGGACAGAGCCAGGGGTCACCCCAGGGTGTCATGTAGAATGTCCCTCCCCTTTTAGCAGATGTGGGGGTGTGAGCACTAAGGCCAGGCCGGCAGCTCCCCCACCCATCCTTGTTCCCTTTCAAGGAGTCAGGGGAAACCCTGTCAGCAGACCCCTGAAAGCAGGGTATTTCCCAGGAATGCTCAGTCGGCAGGGCGGGCAGTGCCCTGAAAAGCTTGCTCTTACCTCCTCCTCACTGAACCGGTCTGCCTGCGTCATGAGCTTCTCTTTGATGCTGCTCAAGGGAGAGAAAGGGTCACTTTCAGGGGAAGGAGGGAAAGGGCCACCCTGTGTGTGGATGCACAGACCCTGAGGGGCAGCCCGGGAGGACGCCAGCCGAGGCCAGCCCTGCAGCCCCCAGCTGGCCGTGTGGCCTCAGGCGACCACTGCAGCGCGCGGCTTCCTCTGTAACCTGGGCTCTCCTCTTCGCATCGGGGGAGGGCCCAGTGAAATAACCCGGGGGCCCCAGCATGACGCGGTGGCCACTCCGATGTTGCACTGCGCATTCTGCAGGTACAGATTGTGCGTGCGGCTGCTGCATCCTGTCACTCTTTGCGGCCCTGTGGACCGAGTAGCCCACCAGTCTCCTCTGTCCGTGGGATTCTCCAGGCAAGAATACTGGAGCGGATCGGTTGCCGATTCCTCCTCCAGGGGATCTTCCCAGGTTACAGAGGAGAGCCTCTTTGCCCTGGTTCTAGACATGCTGCTTCTTCAGCTTGTGATTTTTGCTGACGTCTGTAAGGTGCTTTGGAGCATGATGGTGCTTGCACTCAGCCAAGGGGCGGGAAGGTTACCCAGCTCCGTATCTTCCTGGGCCTGCCCAAGTCTCTTTTGCTCCTCCCAGCCCTGGGAAGTGAGCACGTTGATGCCCCTTTTGCAGAGAGGTCAGCGGAGGTTCAGGAGGGGTACTATTTGTAGTGGTGGGGCCCTGTCCTCTTCAGTGGCCAGGGAGAGCAGCTGCCCNTTTTTAACACTAACTTCTGAATATGACTTTCCATCGTTTCAGAGTATGCATGCTGGTGAAATCATTTATGTTTTTCTCCACATTTGTCAGCCATATTGCTGATTAAGCAGATGGGGTGAAAATCATGCTTGCCCTATGCAAGCCCATGAATCCTACATGTGAAATAGGTTGGAGTGGTATACATTGAGAAGGAAAATAGTTGAAAGGGAAAGATAGAGTAAAACTAAAAGAAGAAAAATGTTACAAGTGCTTCTAATTTAAATTCTGATATTTAAATGTTTTAAAGTTCCAGAAAGATGATTGGTACTTAATATTTGTTGAGTTACTACTTCAAGTCTTTTCTACTGCATTAGGTTGAATAAGTCAGAGGTCAAGAAAAAAAAAAACAACAATATTGCTACATTCAAATATGAAGTCAGAAGCCTAAATAGGTTAAAAAATTATTATGAGGAAATGGCTATTGAACCTGAACTATGGCTTACTGTTCATTTCAAATTTTCTAACTGATGTCAATGAAAAGCACCATATTTTACTGTTGAGTCACTAGATTAACCAAAGTTGAAAGCCGCCTTATCCCAGGACTTNTATGAGGAAATGGCTATTGAACCTGAACTATGGCTTACTGTTCATTTCAAATTTTCTAACTGATGTCAATGAAAAGCACCATATTTTACTGTTGAGTCACTAGATTAACCAAAGTTGAAAGCCGCCTTACCCCAGGACTTTCTGGATATTTATACCACAAATTCAGCCCCTGTACGCCAGTAGAGAGCTGAACCTCAGAGGCAGTTGTGGATAAAGTAGAAGAATTCACCTGCCGATGTCAGAGATGCAAGAGACAAAGCTTTGGTCCCTGGGTGAGGAAGATCCTCTGGAGGAGGAAATGGCAACCTAGTCCAGTATTCTTGCCTGGAAAATTCCAAGGACAGAGGAGCCTGGTGGGCTACAGTCCACAGGGTTGCAAAGAGTCAGACATGTCTGAGGGTACACACAGACACAGACACACACAGACACACAGACACAGACTCACAGACACAGACACACACAGACACACAGACACAGACACACACACACATTGCTTTGCCAGGCAGAGCGGAACACTGTATGCTTGTGTCCCTGAAAAACTGTATCTCCCCACTTGAGAGGATTTGGTAAGTTTTACAGCAGTGTTTCAAGGGAGGTGGTTGTTGGTACGATTAAGGCATGTGCAGGGCCAGGCATGTCAGCCAGACTCCTCGGTCCATGGAACTTTCCAGGCAAGAATCCTAAAGTAGGTTGCCATTTCCTCCTTCAGGGAATCTTCCCAACTCATGGGTCAAATGTGCGTCTCCTGCGTCAGCAAGCAGATTCTTTACCGCTAAGCCACCCTATGAGAAGCCCATATGCGGGGCTAGCACTCCTGTAATCTGGTCTCAGGTGAGCTCTTGATGAGTTTCTTGGTTCCTTTAACCTGGCCTTAGGTGGTCTTCCCTGGAATGAAGAATGCTAACTCCGTTTGCTGGGGATTTCAGTTCTGTAAAGATTTCAAAGAAATTGCTTTATGTATCCCAAGACTGTACCGTTGTTTCTTCACCGCTCCTCCCTTCTCTCTGCATCCCCTCCCTTCCCTGATTAGCAACTGTTTGAACTTGCCCTTGGTGACTCAAGAGGAGTCACCTTGGAGCTCATGAGGCTGGAATTTGTTACCTACCAATAAGAAATGGGGGACACAGAAGGACTTCTGTGCCCTGGTGTCCGCAGGGCCCTGCTCAGTTTCAATATGTGAGCATCTATAGACGCTGACTTGTATTACGTTTTTTCTTGTGCCAGTTTTCATAGCGAAGACAGAGACATATTTGCTTTTTCTCTAGCTGATTCAATAACTGAAATTATTAAATCTCAGACAAAAGAGAGGTGCAGTGTCAGGTTGTACTGGAAGTATAGAATTATGCTAAATAAAAAATATGATGTATTTAACCTATTTGTTTATGAAGAAAAGAGGAATATATGTTTGTATATGTATTACATTTCTCAACTCACAGCCACATCATTGCCTCAGTAGATGATCACCGATTCTTGAAACAATATCCCCAAAATACTATACAAGTTAAGCAATAAATACGTTTGTATGTCGGATGGACTTTGGAAAATCATTGTTTCTGTGAATCATTGGCTATGTGAATTTGTTTCTAATATTATTTTCAAAGATTGTGTACCTCTGAGTCANCAATATCCCCAAAATACTATACAAGTTAAGCAATAAATACGTTTGTATGTCGGATGGACTTTGGAAAATCATTGTTTCTGTGAATCATTGGCTATGTGAATTTGTTTCTAATATTATTTTCAAAGATTGTATACCTCTGAGTCATATTTCTCATTTGCTACAATTTCCTGAAGTCACACATTATATGATTCATTCATATATGTAGATACATGTATACAACATATGTACACAACATATCTACATGTAAGAATGTCTTTGAACTTACTTCCATTTTTTCTGAAATGATATAACATTCAGGGGAAATGTATCTATTATCTGTCATCAACACTAAGCCTCAGCAAATAAGTAGGCATAAATAAATATAAAATTGTAGTTTTATAGATATTTTAAGCTATATTAATAGATGGCCCCCAAAATAGAAGAATATGATATTAGTATTTTTTGTTGTTGCCAAAGATATTTTTCATGTGAGATAGAATGGTCAATTATGTTTAAAACAAGCACATGAAGAAGAGTCAAAGCGATTTGACTACTTCTGTTCTCCATCATTTATCTACTTCCTCCACAGTCTACTACTGTGCTTGCCTAATTGTCTACAGGCCAAAACTCCTTAACTTATTTACTCTTTTTGTCATGTAATGCAATGTAATTATATCACAACATATGAGACTTAACCCAGAATAATCCAGAATATTTTTTAGGCTTAAAACTTTACCTAAGTATTTACGTTTAGTTGTTGTTTACTTGCTAAATTGTGTCTGACTCTTTGAGTCCCTTGGATTGCAGCATGCCAGGCTTCCCTGTATCTATGAGAATAGCTTTAAGAAATCTGATTTTAGGGAAAAGTCAGGGAATGAAACGACAGTGTGAGGTGCTGATCCCTTCAAAGCACAGACATTTGAGGTTACCTTTGTTCGTCTGTTTATCTTAATGAATTTGTGAGACATCATTGCGCCACCATAAATAGAATAACAATCTTCTATACTGTAATTTTCATAGTTTATCTTTTAGGATTCTCCTTTGCATGGAATGCTCTCCTTCCTTACATTTTTGCTATGTTCACTGCTTTTCATAATCCACGGCTTAGAAAATATACAGGAACATCTCATAGCACCCCTGTACCAGTCAGTTCTATTTCATTACTCTACTTTTTTGCATTGTAGTAAGTAATTGATGTTTTTGAAATGTGGTATTGGAGAAGACTCTTGAGAGTCCATTGGACTGCAAGGAGATCCAACCAGTACTTCCTAAAGGAAATCAGTCCTGAATATTTATTGGAAGGACTGATGTTGAAGCTTATACTCCAATATTTTGGCCACCTGATGCGAAGAGCTGCCTCATTTGAAAAGACCCTCATGCTGGGAAAGACTGAAGGCGGGAGGAGAAGGGGACAACAGAGGATGAGATGACTGGATGGCATCACTGACTCAATGGTCATGAGTTTGGGTAAACTGCGGGAGTTGGTGATGAACAGGGAGGCCTGGCGTACTGCAGTTCATGGGGTTAGAAAGAGTCTGACACGACTGAGTGACTGAACTGAAGTACTTGTTTGCCATGATTGGATTGGAATGTGCACTCCATGAAAGCAAGTAAATTGTCCATCTTTTATACAAATGAGCCTCTTACATCTTTGATTTCAGGGGAACACATGTTTCTTCAAGATTCTGGCAGTTTAGACCACCCAGGATGGCCTGTTGCACAGTAACACCGTCACGTGACTAGGGAAAGCCATCTTCTTTGCTGACCTTTTCTGGAAATTCTTCTTGCCTTGGTGAGATGACCCCATAGGCGCAAAGCTTGGCAGGTAGAATGACCTATCATATGGACCAGAAAAGCATGCATTTCCTGTGGGTATCCCATGCTGGGATACTCCACTGAATGAATAATCTGCACAATCTGATAAGTAGTGGTACTGGTCTTGTTTCCGCTATAGTTCCCACCATCACGAAGACCTTGGGGTTTTGGAAATAAGAGGGAGAAATCGCATCTAAACTCAGAGAAGTGAGTCATCTCTGGTGGCAGGATATACATCTCTTTAACCTCTCCATTGCCCCCAACTTATGCTCTGATAAGGACAAGGTCTATGCCTTACTGTATGGCAAAAGTCTGTGTCTTATTCATTTCTGATTCTTCATCACCTAGCATTCAAAGTTGTTCAGGAAGTTTAAACTCATGTTCAAGAAAGGGGGAGGACTAGAAAAAAAGGGTAAATGCAACGCGGAAAGAAGGGAGGGAAAGAGGGAAGGAAGGAAGGGGAATAGTGAGGGGAGAAGAATAAGAGTCAAGTCATATAGACTTGGCCTGGACTTGATTCACTCCCAGGTATATGTATTAGAAATTGTATGGACCTAGCAAAAGCAGAAGGAAATGGCAACCCACTCCAGTATTCTTGCCTAGAATATCCCATGGATGGAGGAACTTGGTTAGGCTACAATCCATGAGGTCATAGAGAGTTGGACACGCCTGAGACACTTCACTCACTTCACTCACTCAACAGAAGCAGAAGATATTAAGAAGAGGTGGCAAGAATACACAGAAGAACTGTACAAAAAGGATTTTCATNAAAAAAAAAAAAAAGACTGTGGGATGCTGAAGTGTAGATAAAGCCTTTTTAAATTTTTGTGTTACATCTCTGTACAAAATAAGTGATGCTAACAGCTGTAACAAACAACAGCACAATTTCAGAGGTTTAAAAAATAAGAGTTTGATTCTTACAAAAATCCAATGCAGATGTTGTTGGGTTTGCATTGCAGGATGGGCTTCCTTTCAGTGGTGACTTAGGGATTCAGTTGTTGATGCCATCACCTTTAAGTGACCACCAAGATTGCTGCAACAAAAGAAAAAGGATGAAGTGCTGCTAGTTACTAGTTCTCTGTCCCACCCATCCATGAGCCCAAAGTTAGGAGCACTACCTTTTTAAATTCCTATGCCACACATCTAAACCACTGTTTCTCCCATTTTCAATAAAAAATTCTCTTTTAAAAACACGTCATCAGGCCATTCCACCTTCTTTCCTGAGGTTAACAACATCTTAGCCACTTCACTATATTTACCACTTTCTTCCTCTCAGATTGTTAGGAGACTTCAGGATCCCTGTCATCAGTTTATGAACCTGGATGTTTTTGCCTTCATAAATCCAGGGCACCAGGTTTTAATATTTGAAATTGTTTCATCTCTGAAATCTTAAAAAGCAACTAATTCCATATTCTTCCTTTCCCCCAGTGTCTTCACTTCCCTATCCCACTTTGCCCATGCACTGACTTCAGGAACTCCTGAGTACTTCAAAATGTCATTTTCTTACTTCTCTATAATCCCACTCTTAGTTCCCATTCCTTCTTTAACCACCCCAAACTCCATATTTCCCAAACTGAATCAATCTAGTTGTCCATGGTTTCTGGTTTGTGGCTTAGTGATTTCTGGAGAAAATCCATTTGTTTGAGAACAGCATAGATCCAGGGACCTCAACTTCAGTCTACGAACACTTTAACAGTTTTTTATTGCTGTGTAACAAAAGTATTGTAAAATACAGGTGCAAGCAATATCTGTTCATTATCTCAAAGTTCTGAGGTTCAGAAAAGTTCAGGTAGTCTTGGTTCAGTTCTCCGAGTAAAGTCTCCTAAAGCTGAAATTAAGATGGTGACCTGGATGGACTGTGATCTAGAGGCTCCAGAGGAAAAATTTTCTTCCAAATTCATTCAGATCATTGGTAAAAGCTCACTCCTTGCTGTTGCAGGACTGAGGT
>SJYV01049126.1:6524-18547 GCA_006410875.1 Neotragus pygmaeus | reverse complement strand
AACTGTGTCTGTGTAATTCTGGGGGCAGATCGGCTCAGCAACCTTCATGTTTTTTAGAGCAAAGTAGTTTGGATGCAGAGACCAATGACTGCTTAATATTCTCGATGTTGTCGGCTCTGATGCCACAGAAAGCCTTTCAGCAGAGGCAATGAAGTGGCTTAGCAATGTTCGGTTTTTGTGTGGTGGGGGAAAAAGAGAGGGAGCAAGCAGACATTGAAAGCCTGAACTCCTATTTGTTTGAAGAGGTTCATCAAGTTTATTTTAATAATCCCACCAGTTCATTAAACATCTTAGTTTTGCTGAGGTGGAGATGGTTGAGATGTTTGTTTACAGACCTGACGAGAGTATGTTTGGGCTCTACAAGGTGTTTAGGGCCCAATATCCTGCTGATTTTAGGACCTTCTGTTTGTTTGGATTCAGGGAAGGATGAACACTTTTCAGCACGTACATTCCAGGAACCAGGCTATCTCAGATCAATGCCTTCAACTCTGCCGCACATACAGTATTTTCAGCAGAGATTTTCGAGTTCCAAGATAGATGGAATAGTCAGTTGCTTAAGGGTAGTGTGTGCATGGTAAGTCGCTTCAGTCGTGTCTGACTCTTTGCGACCCCATGGACTGTAGCCGGCCAGGCTTCTCTTTCCATGGGATTCTCCATGCAAGAATGCAGGAGTGGGTTGCCATTTCCTTCTTCAAGGAATCTTCCAGACTCAGGGATCGAACTGGTGTCTTCTGCATCTCCTGCATTGGCAGGCAGGTTCTTTATCACTAGCACCACCTAGGATTCTGGCCTGGAGAATTCCATGGACTGTATAGTCCATGGGGTCACAAAGAGTTGGACACGACTGAGCANCTCAGGGATCGAACTGGTGTCTTCTGCATCTCCTGCATTGGCAGGCAGGTTCTTTATCACTAGCACCACCTAGGATTCTGGCCTGGAGAATTCCATGGACTGTATAGTCCATGGGGTCACAAAGAGTTGGACACGACTGAGCAACTTTCACTTTCACTTAACTTTCCACCTGGGAAGCCCAAGGGTAGTTCTAGTGTAGATTTATAATGCCTGCTGTTATCCTATTTTTTTAAACAGAATCTTAGCCCTGTCGCTGCAAGTCGTGTTACATAGCAGTGAACAAGCACAGAATGGACTTTCCAGGGAAAAAAATGTGCTAGACTAATCCCACCTGATCACTGCGGTCAGTATTCAAATTAGGGGAATAAAATGTTTCGCTAACCTTGACCCTCTGGGCTGTCGAATGATATACAAAATGTTAAGCGATAAGCATCACTGAGCATGCAGGATTTATGATTTTCTCTCTTGGAACTTCAGTGACTTAAAAGAAAATTCACACATTCTTGAATTTATTCATTAGAATAATAAATATTGTTTAGAGCTTCTAATGCCTACCAAGTCTTATGATAGTTGCAACCAGATCCCTCCTTTAAGTATCTCAGTCTACTGGGAGTCAGTTATACCAAGGAAAATTTTGTGAGCCCTCTTTTTGTTTTTGCCTACGTGCATCTAGATTATAGGCAATAAAAGCTTTAGTTGAAAGCCTAGTCTAATCTTGATAGCCTACTAATAAGGAATAAAAGTGATATTAATTTTCTAGACAATTGTAAATAGCCTTCTAATTGATCTCCCTGCTTTTAGTCTCTGCCCCACTCCAAGTCAACCTTTATATTACTGCCATACTGTACTTTCTAAAACATAGCTATGATTATGTTGCTTCTCATCGTGTATTGAATAGAGTAGAAATTTCTAAGCTTCGAGGGCTAGGACCTCAACCATCTAGGTCCATCTGACCACTGTCTCCTTTATACCCTCCACTGTATCATATATAGTATCTTCCATGCTATGGTGCATTTATTTATTTACATATCTTCTCCAGAGACTGAGTTCCTTGAGAGAAGGGATCATGTATTTTTCTTCTTTGTAGCTCCAGCTTTTAGCCTGGCACATTAGAATACATTTGAAAAACAGTAAATGGATGGCAGGATTTCCCAGGTGGCTCAGTGGTAAAGAACCTGCCTGCCAATGCAGGACACATGGGTTTGATCTGTGGGTCAGGAAGATTCCCTGAAGGAGGAAATGGCAGCCCAATCCAGTATTCTTGCCTGGAAAATTCCATGGACAGAGGACCCTAGCAGGCCACATGTAGCCCATGGGGTCCCAAAGAGTTGGACATGACTAAGCGCACACATGCAAGCAGATGGCAAGAACTGTAGGGCAACCTCTTCAGTTTGCTGACAAGCTGGTATTAATTTTTTCCTACTGTGTTTGTTAAGGTATAATTTACACACAGTAAACTTCTCTCTTTTTTTTTTTAGTATACAATTCCATAAATTTTAGCAAATATATAGTCATGTAGCCACTACCACAATCAAAATATAGAAGTTTCATCACTCCCTCAAATTCCACATACTATGCCTTTATAGTCAAGTCTCCCCCTTGCACCCATCCTTTACACCTGGCACCCCTTCATCTGTTTTCTGTCCCTATGTTTTTTTTTCCTTTTCTAGAATGTCATGTAAATGGAATCACTAAGTATGTTGTTTTTTTGCATCTGATTTCTTAGTAAAATGCGTTTGAGACTCATCTATGTTATTGCGATGGCAAGACACTTAAACGAAAGAGTGGTTAGAGAGATGGATGCTGGAAGGGGGTACAAAGTCCTATGTGAATGCAGACGGGGGAATGTTTGCTTTTGCCTTAATGATTTGGGGGAGATTTCATGGAGAAAGTAGCATCTGTCTGAGCAGGGCCTTGAGGGGTGGGTAGGTGGGATTTTTATAGGTAAGAGAAGATATTTTAGTAAAGGATATAGCAGAAACAGAAGCTCAGAGTCAGGAAAGAGCAGGGGGATTGAGGGAACTTTATTTCAGTTTGTTTAAGCATAAGAGGAGGAGTATTGGGAGACAGTACAGAAAAGGTAGGTTAGGACTTTATTGATCTTGAATAATGTATTTAGGAATTTGGTCTTGATTATTTGGCGGTGGTGGTAAAGAACACGCCTGCCAATGCAGGAGACGTAAGAGTACTGGGTTTGATCCCTGATTTGGGAAGATCCCCTGGAGGACAGCATGGCATCCCTCTCCAGTAATCTTGCCTGGGGAATCCCATGGACAGGGGAGCCTGGCTGGCTACAGTCCATGGGGTCAAAAAGACTCGGACAGGAATGAAGTGACTTAGCATGCATACCCAAATCATCATTGCAGGTATTTGATTCAAGGTCTTCTTAGAGGAGAGTAATAGTTCTGCCTGCAGGTAATTCTGCTGCCCTGCCTGAGTTGAAGTAGATGGCTCTCTATCTGGATGAGTATATACAACTGTGACCCAAGAAACAAGCCACAAATGACATCTAAATATATCAAAAGCATACCAAAGATATAAAATATTTGTGGTACTGGTACTTGCTATAAAACATGTTTATGAAATGACCTAATCTGCCCTGCCTGAGCTGAAGTAAACAGCTCTCTATCTGGGTGAGTATATACAACTGTGACCCAAGAAACAAGGCCACAAATGACATCTAAATAGATCAAAAGCATACCAAAGATATAAAATATTTGTGGTACTGGTGCTTGCTAGAAAACATGTTCATGAAATGACCTAATCTAATACTTAACCAAAAGCTCTCATATCTCTCCATTCATTTGTATTCTCTCAATTCTCTCTAGGTCAAGGTATCAAAAAGCCAAGTATTGTTCCTGGATTCTATTTTTCTACTTCTCCACAGAAACATCTTCACCTGGATGGTGGTGGTGGTGGTGGTGGTTTAGTCACTTCAGTCATGTCTGGCTCTTTGCAACCCCGTGGACCATAGCCCACAAGGCTCCTCTGTCCATGAGATTTTCCTGGCAAGAATACTGGAGCAGGTTTCCATTTCCTTCTCCAGAGAATCTTCCCAATCCAGGGGTTGAACCCATGTCTCCTACATTGGTAAGAGGATTCTTTACCGTTGAGCCACTGTAAGTATCAATTAATGTTAAGGCTTCGATCTTAGCAGATAGCCAGTAAAAATTCCTGATTGAACAGCATTTATTTCTTTTATAAAACTATATCATCCACTGGTATTATTCAAGTTCCTATGTAAAAAGAACCCATTCTTATTTGGGATGCTTTTCCCCGCCCTGGGACAAGAACACACATTTCACCAAAGAGGATATACAGATGGTAAATAAGCACATGAAAAGATGTTCAACATTATTAGGCATTAGGGGAATGTTTGTTAAAACCACAATGTGATATCACTGCATACCTATCAGAATGGCTTAAAAAAATGGCCACACCAAATAATGGTGAGAACGTGGAGAAACTGCATCACACATACACAGTCGGTAAGAATGTAAAATGGTATAGCAAATTTGGGAGAGTCTTGGAGTTTCTTATAAAATTAAACATATAACTACCATATAACTCAGCAATACTAGTCTTGGGCCTCTATCTTAAATAAATGAAAAATTATGTTCACTAAAATATATGTATATGAACATTTATAGCAGCTTCATTCATAGTTGCCCCACACTGGAAAGAAACCAAATGTTCTTTGATAGGTGAATAGTTAACCAATTGTGATACATCCATACCATGGAATACTACTCAGCAATAAAAAAGAATGAACTATGAGTATATGCAACAATCTGAATGGATCTCCAGAGAATTACACTGAGTGAAAAAAGCCAATCTGCAAAAATTACATACAGTATGACCCCATTTATATAACATTTTTGAGATGAAGAACTGTAGTAATGAAGAACAGATTAATGGTTGCCTAGAGTCAAGGAACTCCAGTACTTTTGCCTGGAAAATCCCTTGGATGGAGGAGCCTGGTGGGCTGCAGTCCATGGGGTCGCGAAGAGATGGACACGACTGAGCAACTTCGCTTTCACTTTTCACTTTCATACACTGGAGAAGGCAATGGCAACCCACTCCAGTGTTCTTGCCTGGAGAATCCCAGGGACGGGGGAGCCTGGTGGGCTGCCGTCTATGGGATCACACAGAGTCAGACACGACTGAAGACATGACTGAAGTGACACAGCAGTAGCAGCAGCAGCAGAGTCAAGGAAAGAGTATGGGGTGGAGGTGTGTGTCACTGTAAAAGGGCCACATGAGGGAACAATGTAGTGATGGAATTGTTCTGAACCTTGACTGTGGTGGTGATCACATGAACGTACACATGTGATAAAACTGCATAGAACATGTAATAGAAAGTAAAGTGCAGTTGCTCAGTCATATCCAACTCTTTGCCACCCCATGAACTGTAGCCTACCAGATTCCTCCGTCCATGGGATTTTCCAGCCAAGAATACTGGAGTGGGTTGCCATTTCCTCCTCCAGGGTATCTACTCGACCCATGGATTGAACCCAGGTCTCCCACATTGTAGGCAGATGCTTTACCGTCTGAGCCACCAGGGAAGTCCCAGAACATGCAATGAGTGCATGTAAAACTAGTAAAATCTAAATAAGCTCAGTGGATTGCATTAATGTCAATTTCCTGGTTATAATATTGTTCTATAGTTACATAAGGTGATAACATTCAGGGAAACTAGGTGAATGGTATATGGGATCTCTATTTCATACAGCTGCACATAAATCTACAATTATCTTAAAATAAGTTTTTTGAAAAGAGAAATGTGTGTTGGTTTTAGAAATGTATAATACATTACTTGAATTTAACTCTAAGAAATTATCTCCCCCCCCCCTTTTTTTTTGCCGAGGAATTCAGATGTTTTCTTAAGACATTACATTTTTAAAAAAACAATAAAATTCACCAAGTGTCTAGTTCTAACTATGTTGTTAGGAGGCATAAAACCCAAACAGGGGCACTACTTCTGCGTTTGCTGTGATTCTTAACCTTTTGGGGGGCCAGAGTTCCTTCTGAAACTTTGATGAAACTTTGTTGTTGTTCAGTTGCTCAGTCATGTTTGACTCTTTGTGACCCCATGGACTATATAGCATGCTGGGCTTCCATGCCCTTCACTATCTCCTGGAGTTTGCTCAAACTCATGTCCGTTGATGAAACTTATGTACAGAGTAAATGAACACACACAAATATGTGCACAGTTTCAAGGACTTCATGGACCTCATGAAGTTTATCCCAGTGACCCCATGTTAATGTTCATCTAGTGCTGAACTGTTCAATACAGTAGTCAGCAACTTCCTGCGCCTATTTAAATCTAATAAAAGTAAAAATTCAGTTCTTCAAGCACATTAGCCACATTTCAAGTGTTCAACTGCCACAAAAGGCTGTGGCTATATATATTGGACTGCATGGAGATAGAAGTTTGTATCATTGCAGAATGTTCTATTGGACTGCATTGCTCTTGACATTTAGAATGATTTTTTTAAAAAAATCGACTCCATGTACTGGTAACTTCAAGAATACTTTGCCTTGGTACTTCCCTGGTGGTTCAGTGGTTAAGATTCCACCCTTTCAGTGCACAAGGTGCAGGTTTGATTCCTGGTCAGGAAACCAAGATCCCACATGCCACATGACCAAAAAAAAAAAAAATACTTCAGCTGCATAGAGACTTTGTATGACCTATCTGTGCATCTCCAAGGACTGCAGCCTAAGAATTCCTCCTTTAGATTGACTCTATTTTATCCACAAATGTCTTATTTTTGTATTGCTCTTAACCAAGGGACTAACTGAGATGCCTGTGAATTAGGTAGGCTCTAGACAAAGAATGTTTACCATTTAAATTATTATATATAATGGCAGAAGAAAACAAGGCTGGCACTTGCAAATAGGAAGAATTGTTTCAAGTGCATTATTTTGGAAGACAACAGAGATACAGATGAATAATTTCAGGAGATATTCAAGAGTCAGGCTTACCTACATAATAGCAAAACAATGGGCTAAAGGTAGAACATTCAGTTGCCTTGTTCAACTAGTAATTTTTATTGGTTTCATGTAAACATATATGATACTAACTGTGGCAAAGGGTTATTAAAACAGAGAGGGGAAGCAAGATTTTTAACTCCTGTGATGGGAAGATAGATAGCTGAGTTGAGTAACATTTTAGATGTGTGGACAGTAAAAAAGATGGAGAAAAATGAAAGAAAACTGGTGTCTTGCAATTCTCTCATTCATTGCAGTTTGTCAAGTATTTAGAAATAGAGGGCACTCATGCTTAAAGTAGTGGTCATTTACCAAAGCTCTGATGATCTTTCTCTTATTAGAATTATATTCTTAAAATGCAAATAATGTTCTTGCCTGTCTGGCTTTCTCCTTCAAATATTGAAATCAACTTTCAAATTTTTTAATTGAATTTCATTTTCCACCTAAACTAGGTGCTCACCAGAATTATTATACTGAAGGTTTAGATTTCTTAGGGTCACTGTTTATTAGTCCCCTAAGAAAGAATTGAGTCAGATCTTAGTTACAGATACAAGTATATGGGAAGCAGTGATATAGATAATACAAAAGAGCAGATTATCAAAGACACTTGGAGTTGGCTTTGAAATGCATTTTTGAGCACATTTTCATCTTATGTTTTATGCAGGCATTCCCTTCAGACCCATAAGAGGTGACTCTGAAGTAGCTTGAGTGATCAAAGAAAATTAGCCTGAGATTTAAACACTGCCAGTGGACTAGCTGCATGCAGATAATTAAATTAATGGCATAACTTAGCATATTTATATTCTGTCTATCACCTTACTCCCATGAGCATGTAAACCACTGAAGAGGATCTATGAACTCACTGGTCTTATTCATTCTGGGAATTTATTCACATCTTCAAGGTAGCTGGTTTTAAAGTAATCAATTAGATTGATTTTTGTTTTATTTAAATCTATTTGGCTGAACTTGACTGAGTATCTTGGTGTTCTCTTAATTGAAAGAGTTGCCGTATGACATCAGAAGACATTGGAAATTTTACTTCAGATGCAAATACAGCATGTTACTGCTTAAATATCCTTGAGGCAAGTACCAAGGTGTTTGGATTAGCCATAAAAATGCTTAACATGCCCTCTGCTGGGCCTTTCTTTTATAAGATTGGAATTGAAAAATGCTGTGTCATCTGGTTGTATAGCGGGTTGAGAAAAGGAATTCCCCAGAATGATCACATGCAATGAATAAACCCTAAGTACAGATTCATGAGTCTTTCTGGCATGAGTAAGTCTGGCTCACTTAGCTGGTTTCAAAAGGAAGATTTAAACGTTATCTCGACCCAAAGAAACGAAGACTTCATCATGCGTTTGGGAATTCCCTTGTGTTTTATGAAGCAAGAGCATCTCGTTGTCAGGAAATCGCTCGGAAAATATACAATGAAACAATTCTACCATTATTATATTTTGTGTAATTATTACATTATTACAACTAAATCATTCTGCTACAAGAGAATATCTGTGAAGAGGTGAATTTTAATTCAAGATCTGTGCAGAGTTTGCAAAGATGCATTTCTACCTATCCCCTCCCCCCATCCCCAGGGTTTTATCTGAGACCAAATCCTATGAATCAGTAGGTGTTCCTTCCTATAAATTAAGAGGGTGTTTTGATTTTAGAGAAGAATGGAGATTTAGGTTCAGTGTTTTTTCTTTAAGCGAAAATTATTTTCATATTTTTGTTGGATCAAAATATTTTTTAATATCCTCTGTGTTATAGTAACAAATATCCAGCAAGGATCTTTCCCACAAATTCCTTACAGTCAAATGGGAGTGTACATAGTTCATTTGTATAAACTATAATTTCCACATTTTAGTTGACCACATGTTCCTGCTTATAGCTTCAGAAGAAGCAAATCATGAAAATAGACAAAATCCAGAGACTATTGCTTCTCCTCTACCCAGTGCCAACTGGCACTCAAAACAGTAGAACTGGCCAGAATATAACTGGCTTTTTTTTTTTTAATGAATTTCTTGCTAAGGCACCAAGATCAGCTCTCGGAGCCCTAGGAGTCCAAAAGGTTATCATTTTTATTAAACTGAAAATTCTTCCAGACTCATTTAAGTCAATGCCCTCAATGAAATCATTGTACTCTGAGTTTTTCTGAAGCATCCAATTGCTTCTACTATTAACAAAATAAATAATAACTGCAAAGATAATGATTGGAGCATTATAGAAATCTGCCTTGTGGTGTATATTAGTCTTTGCTGCTTTCCTTTTGTTATGAGTGTTAGTGGTATGTCAAAGACAAGGGTGAAACTAACTACAGGACAGGGAAACAAACATACGAAAGGAATTTAGATTACCTGTTTTTTCATATTTCAGTAGAACATGGTGCTTTACTGTGTAGCCTTTCAGAAATCAGTATACTACAATCTATGCAGTAATTAAATTTATCTGCAGGTACATTTAAGACAATAGGGGTTTTGTGGGTTTTTTTTTTTCCCTTTTGTTTGCTGAATGCAAAGAAGTCTTGAATTACCCTCCTGCTCTGAGTAATATTTTCTTTCTCTCACGTGCAATAGGTACATAATTTGATAAGGTATTTTAAAAATATGTATTGGCCAAACCCATCTTATGGAAAATCCTGAACTAACTTTTTGGCCAACCCAGTATATACTGTCTCCAAGATCTTATTGTAAGGGAATGGAAATATTCCCATAAGAAGTTATAGCATAAAAATGTCCCAGATAAATGTCAGAAAAAATCCACTGAACACCACAACTGCATGCTTTTAAAATGTAATTACAGGTTAAGAGCATAGGTCCATTAAATGACAGCCTAAGGTACCAAGTATGTGAAGTATTAGTGCTTGAAAGACATGCATCTTTTATTTACCACTTTACTAACATTATAAGTATTCACAGAGTGAGGATTAATGGGCTGTGGACATTGATTTTTTTTCAGAGAAGTATTAATAGGATATCCAAGAGATAAAACAATTTTCACAAATAAACAATGTGTATATTCTTTTAGATTTAAGTTTTTTCATTGCCAGAAATACAGTCCAAGTGTATAGAATAAAGAAAATAGAGCTCTACTTTCATTATGAAATTATTTTGCAGAGAGAGAAAAACTTTACTAAATCAGACTTGCTTGAAATTGGCAAGTGCTATAATTGGAATTATAGAATAATATTTCATTATTTTGGAGAAGGGCTAGGCTAGGGCTCATTCTGTGATGAAAGGAAATTTATGATGTAGATAAGTTCTGCACTGAGAATAGTTACCTCGTACAAGAAAACCAATTTTTCTAGTGCCTTAGGAAGCATTCATTTACATAAAAGCAATTAGACTATTAATTAAAATCATTTCCACTGTTCTTTGAAGCAGATTTCTATATTTCATTAGCTTTGATTACATTACTGTTATATGCCTGAAAAAAATATTCTTTCAAATGCCCTTCCAGAGTTCAGTGATTTCCTGTCACACAAGCCTTCCTATTAAAATTTTAACAACATACGAAATGCAGCTTTATGACTTTCAAGTAATACAATAACACAAATGAACTGGTACTAAAATCATGTCAAAGAGAAGCAGTACTGGGGATCGTTTAATGAACAGGCAAAGATTGTTTGCAGGAAAATAGTTGCTTTTATGTACCGCATAAAAACAGTTTTCTATTCTTTGAAGCAGTTAATCATCTCCCCACTCTTCTAAGTGCCAACCCCACACTTTTAACTTTAACAGTGATGAGAATTAATGAGGTTTTTCTTACACACTACCCAAATTCACATAGTATGTACAAATCGCTACATCTACAATAGTTTATATAAAGAAGTGAAAGAGTCATTTTAATTCCACGATATTGTGCAGTGAAACAAGACCTGAACTGGAATTTGGATCCCCCACCCCATGACCCTGTGTTGGTGTAAGCCCTCTGTGTAGGTGTGTGAATCACGTGGTAATCTAGGCAGTTCCTATTGCCAGGGTTTTATATAGAAGTTGCCAAGGTTTTATATAGAAGCAGCCTAACAAAAGTCATGTCCTGACTGCCAGCTGAAGGTGAGACACCAATAGCTTCAGGGAGAGAAAAAAAAAAACATGTTAATAGCCAGCAAGGCTATTACTAAGTTGAGGAACCCCAATAGTTCTGGTAATACTTCTGGTATTACTATAGATAGAGTTATGAAGTAGGTAATATTTGTTTGGGAGAGCATATGCTTCTCTTTTTAGCCTCATTCATCAATCATCAGTGAGGGCTTAGTGTTAGTCTGTTACTGTGCTAAGTGCTATGTATATTGACATGAAAGAAACAAGGTCCCTGGATCTCCAACTGTCTAGTACTGCTTCTAGGTAATAGCTCATCCCATCTGCCATTTGCACTCAAGTCACTATCAGTGAAATAATCCTTGCTATGGTATCCAAATAGGAAAAGAAGTACATCAAGGCTATATATTGTCACCCTGCTTATTTAACTTATATCAGAGTACTTCATGAGAAATGCTGGGCTGGAGGAAGCACAAGCTGGAACCAAGATTGCTGGGAGAAATACAAATAACTTCAGATATGCAGATGACACCACCCTGATGGCAGAAAGCAAAGAACTAAAGAGCCTCTTGATGAAAGTGAAAGAGCGGAGTGAAAAAGTTGGCTGAAAGCTCAACATTCAGAAAACTAAGATCATGGCATCTGGTCCCATCACTTCATGGCAAATAGATGGGGAAACAGTGGAAACAGTGGCTGATTTTATTTTTCTGGGCTCCAAAATCACTGCAGATGGTGATTACAGCCATGAAATTAAAAGACACTTGTTCCTTGGAAGGAAAGTTATGACCAACCTAGACAGCATATCAAAAAGCAGAGACATTACTTTGTCAACAAAAGTCCATCTAGTCAAGGCTATGGTTTTTCCAATGGTCATGCATGGATGTGAGAGTTGGACTATAAAGAAAGCTGAGCACTGAAGAATTGATGCTTTTGCACTATGGTGTTGGAGAAGACTCTTGAGAGTCCCTTGGACTGCAAGGAGATCCAACCAGTGCATCCTAAAGGAGATCAGTCCTGGGTGTCCATTGGAAGGACTGATGTTGAAGCTGAAACTCCAATACTTTGGCCACCTGATGTGAAGAGCTGACTCGTTGGAAAAGACCCTGATGCTGGGAAAGATTGAGGGCAGGAGGAGAAGGGGACGAC
>SJYV01049125.1:0-13913 GCA_006410875.1 Neotragus pygmaeus | reverse complement strand
TGAAACATGTATAATATCATATAGGAAATGAATAGCCAGTCCAGGTTCAATGCATGATACAGGATGCTCAGGGCTGGTGCACTGGTATGAGGTGGGAGGTGGGAGGGGGGTTCAGAATGGGGAACATGTGTACACCCGTGGTGGATCCATGTTGATGTATTGCAAAACCAATACAATATTGTAATGTAAATAGCCTCCAATTAAAATAAATTAATTAATATTAAAAAAGAAAGAAGTAATAATGATTGAAAAGTTTTGTAAATTAATNGGTTCAGAATGGGGAACATGTGTACACCCGTGGTGGATCCATGTTGATGTATTGCAAAACCAATACAATATTGTAATGTAAATAGCCTCCAATTAAAATAAATTAATTAATATTAAAAAAGAAAGAAGTAATAATGATTGAAAAGTTTTGTAAATTAATGAGAGATACCAAACTACAAATCCAGAAAGCTCACAAAGCACTATGAAGGAGAACTATTTTAAATCTACAGGTATGAACTTTATATTCAAAATGGAAAATTAAAAAGAAAAAAATCTTGAAGGAACACGAAGGGGAAAAACTCTATTTATACATACGGGAATGAACAAAAGAATTACTTATTTTATACCAGGTTGGATGAAGCACAAACTGGGATCAAGATTACCAGGAGAAATATTAACAACCTTAGCTATGAAGATGATACCACGCTAATGGTAGAAGGCAAAGAGGAACTAAAGAGCCTCTTAATGAGTGTAAAAAAGGAGTGAAAAAGCTGTCTTAAAACTCAACATTCAGAAAACTAAGATCATGCATCTGGTTCCACCACTCCATTGCAAATTGATAGGGAAAAAGTGGAAACAGTGAGAGATTTTATTTTGGGGGGCTGCAAAATCACTGCAAACTGTGACTGCAGCCATGAAATTAAAATATGCTTCTCTTTGGAATAAAAGCTATGACAAAACTAGACAACATATTAAAAAGCAGAGACATCACTTCACTGACAAAAGTCTGTGTAGTCAAAGCTATGGTTTTACCAGTAGTCATGTAGAGATGTGAGTTAGACCATAAAAAAGCTGAGCACAGAAAATTGATGCTTTTGAACTGTAGTGCTAGAGAGGACACTTGAGAGATCCTTGGACAGCAAGAAGATCAAACCAGTCAATCCTAAAGGAAATCAACCCTGAATATTCATCGGAAGGACTGATACTGAAGCTGAAGCTCCCAATATTTGGTCCACCTGATGAGAAAAGCTGACTCATTGGAAAAGACCCTGATGCTGTGAAAGACTGAGGGCAAGAAAAGAAGAGGAAGACAGAGAATGAGATGGTTGGATAGCATCACCAAATCAATGGACATGAGTTTGAGCAAACTCAGGGAGATAGTGTAGGACAGGGAATCCTGGCATAATGCAGTCCATGGGATCACAAAAGGGACAGACAGGACTTAGCAACTGAACACAAACTTTTTTTTTTTTAATTGGAGTATAGTTGATATATAGTGCTATGTCAGTTTCTGCTATTCAGCGAAGTGAAAAAGCCATATACACAGATGCCCTCTATTTCAGATTTCCCTCCAATTTATGTCACCACAGAACACCAAGTGTAGTTTCCTGTTCTATAAAGTATGTTCTCATCAGTGATCTATTTTAATACATCATCTTCCAACAACCTAAGAGATGACCCTACACATGGACATCACCAGATGGTCAGTACCAAAATCAGATTGATTATAATCTTTATAGCCAAAGATGGAGAAGCTCTATATAGTCAGCAAAAATAAGACCAGGAGCTAACTGTGGCGCAGATCATGAGCTCCTTATTGCAAAATTAAATTGAAGAAAGTAAGGAAAACCACTAGACCATTAAGGTAGGACCTAAATCAAATCCCTAATGATTATTCAGTGGAACTGACAAATCGATACAAGGGATTAGATCTGATAGACAGAATGCCTGAAGAACTATGGATGGAGGTCATAATATTGTGCAGGAAGTGGTGATCAAGACCATCCTCAAGAAAAAAGATGCAAAAAGGCAAAGCCGTTGTCTGAGGACATCATGCAAATAGCTGAGAAAAGAAGAGAGGCAAAAAGAAAAGGAAAAGAGGAAAGGTATAGACATCTGAAGAGCTTCCCTGGTGGCTCAGATGGTAAAGCGTCTGACCGCAATGCGGGAGACCTGAAGTTCAATCCCTGAGTTGGGAAGGTACCCTGGAGAAGGAAATGGCAACCCACTCCAGTATTCTTGCCTGGAAAATCCCATGGACAGAGGACCCTGGTAGCCTGCAGTTCATGGGGTCGCAAAGAGTCAGATACGACTGAGTGACTTCACTTTCACTTTCTGTAGACATCTGAATGCAGAATTCCAATGAATATCAAAGAGACATAAGAAAGCCTTCATCGGTGATCAATGCAAAGAAATAGAGGATAAAATAGACTGGGAAAGACTAGAGATCTCTTCAAGAAAATTAGAGATACCAAGGGAATATTTCATGCAAAGATGGGCACAATAAAGGACAGAAATGGTATGAACATAACAGACATAGAAGGTATTAAGAAGAAATGGCAGGAATACACAGAAGAAATATACAAAAAACATATTCATGATCCAGATAACCATGATGGTGTGATCACTCACCTATAGCCAGACATCCTGGAGTGTGAAATCAAGTGGGCCTTAAGAAGCATCACTAGAATCAAAGCTAGTGGAGGTGATGGAATTCCACCTGAGCTATTTCAAATCCTAAAATATCATGCTGTTAAAGTGCCATACTCAACATGCCAGCAAATTTGGAAAATTCAACAGTGGCCACAGGACTGGAAAAGGTCAGTTTTCATTCCAGTATCAAAGAAAAACAATGCCAAAGAATCTTCAAAGTACCACACAATTGCACTCAATTTACACGCTAGCAAAGTAATGCTCAAAATTCTCCAAGCCAGGCTTCAACAGTTTGTGAACTAAGAAGTCCCAGATGCTCAAGCTGGATTTAAAAAAGGCAGAGGAACCAAAGATCAAATTGCCAACATCCATTGGATACTAAAGCAAAAGAATTCCAGAAAAAAAAAATCTACTTCTGCTTCGTTGACTATGCTAAAGCCTTTGACTGTATGAATCACAAAAAACTGGAAAATTATTATTAAATAAATGTGAAAAACATACCACCTTTCCTGCCTCCTTAGAAACCTGTATGAAGGTCAAGAAGGAATAGTTAGAATTGGACATGGAACAATGAACTGGTTCCAAATTGGGAAAGGAATACGTCAAGGTTGTATATTGTCACCCTGTTTATTTAACTTATATGCAAAGTACATCATGTGAAATGCTGGATTGGATGAAGCACAGGGTGGAATCAAGATTGCCAGCAGAAGTATCAATAACCACAGATATGCTCATGACACAACCTTTATGGCAGAAAACAAAGAGGAAGTAAAGAGACTCTTGTTGAAGTTGGAAAAGGAGAGTGAAAAATGGCTTAAAACTGAACATTTAAAAAGGAATCCATGGCATCCGGTTCCATCACTTAACGGCAAATAGTTGCGGAAACAATGAAAAAAGGTGACAGACATTTTTTTTTCCCTTGGTCTTCAATATCACTGCAGATGGTGACTGAGCCATGAAATTAAAAGATGCTTGCTCCTTGAAAGAAAAGTTATACAAAAGTAGGTAATGGTTTTAAAAAAGATTGATATTACTTTGCTGAGAAATGTCTGTCTAGTCAAAGCTATTGTTTTTCCAGTAGTCATGTATGGATGTGAGAGCTGGACCATAAACAAGGCTGAGCAGTGAAGAATTTATGCCTTTGAACTGTGGTGTTGGAGAAGACTCTTGAAAGTCCCTTGGACTGCAAGGAGATCAAACCAGTCAATCCTAAAGCAATCAGTCCTGACTATTGTTGAAGCTGAAACTCCATTGTTTGGCCACCTGATGTGAAGAGCAGACTCATTAGAATAGCTTGTGTACACCTGTGGTGGATTCATGTCGATGTATGGCAAAGCCAATAAAGTATTGTAAAGTAAAATTTAAAAAACAAATTAAAAAAAATTATACTTTCAATTAGAAAAAAAACAATATACTGCAACAGACTGAATGCAGACAGTAAGAATCCACCTGCTTCTACTAATTCAGACATTAAAAAAATTAGCAAAAATGTAAAACATACAAAGTAAAACAATGTCAATTCTTTTTATATTATTTTCTCTTTTAGAAAACATCATTTTTCACAAAAATATGTTACTTGTACTAATATATAATAGATTTATTACAGCTATCTTTAAATGTTTAAATAAAAATTTTAAATGTCAAAAAAAAAAAAAGAATAGACTCTGATCCTGGGAAAGATTGAAGGCAGGAGAAGAAGGGGATGGCAGAGGATGAGATGGTTGGATGGCATCACCGACTCAATGGACATGAGTTTGAGCAAGCTCTGGGAGATGGTGATGGGCAGGCAAGCCTGGTGTGCTTCAGTCCATGGGATCACAAAGAATCAGACATGACAGTGCCTGAACAACAATATATATGTCAATTTCAATCTTCCAATTCATCCCACCACCCCCGCTACTCTCTTGGCATCCATACATTTGCTCTTTGCATCTCTATTTCTGCTTTGAAAATAAGATCATCTATACCATTTCTCTAGATCCCACATATGTGCCTGAATATAAAATAGTGTTTTTTCTCTTTCTGACTTACTTCACTCTGTCGGAGGGTCTCTAGGCCCATTCATGCCTCTGAAAATTACACAGTTTAATTACTTTTGATGCTGAGTAATAGCTTTTGACAGTGTGGATCACAATAAACTGTGGAAAATTCTGAAAGAGATGGGAATACCAGACCACCAGACCTGCCTCTTGAGAAACCCTAGGCAGGTCAGGAAGCAACGGGTAGAACTGGACATGGAACAACAGACTGGTTGCAAAGTTATGACCAATTTAGATATTCAAAAGTTATGACCAACTTAGATATTCAAAAGCAGAGACATTAATTTGCCAACAAAGGTCTGTCTAGTCAAGACTGTTGTTTTTCCGGTAGTCATGTATGGATGTGAGTGTTGGACTATGAAGAAAGCTGAGCGCTGAAGAATTGATGCTTTTGAACTGTGGTGTTGGAGAAGACTCTTGAGAGTCCCTTGGGCTGCAAGGATATCCATCCAATCCATTCTAAAGGAGATCAGTCCTGGATGTTCTTTGGAAGGAATGATGCCAAAGCTGAAACTCCAATACTTTGGCCATCTCATGCAAAGAGTTGACTCATTGGAAAAGACTCTGATGCTCGGAGGGATTGTGGGCAGGAGGAGAAGGGGACAACAGAGGAAGAGATGTCTGGATGGCATCACTGACTCGATGGACGTGAGTCTGAGTGAACTCCAGGAGTTGGTGATGGACAGGGAGACCTAGCGTGCTGCAATTCATGGGGTCGGAAAGAGTCGGACATGACTGAGCAACTGAACTGAACTGAAATGAAGTGAATATTCCACTGCATATATGTACCATATTTTTTTAATCTATTCCTTTGTTGATGTAAATTTAGGTTGCTTCAATGTCCTGGCTATTGTAAATACTGGTGTAATGAACACTGGGGCACATGTATCTTTTTGAATTGTGATTTCCTCTGGGTATATGCTCAGGAGTGGTGTTGCTGGCTAGTATGGTAGTTTTATTTTTAGGTTTCAAAGGAACTTCCATACAGTTATTCATAGTGACTGTCTGAATTTGCACTCACACCAACTGTACAAGAGGGCTCCCTTTTCTCCCCATCCTCTCCAGGACTTATTATTTGTAGGTTTTTTTGTGATGGCCTTTCTGATAGGTCTGTGGTAATACCTAATTTTATTCTTTTGGGTTTGTTGTTGTTGTTGGCCATGCTGTGTGGCATGTGGGATCTTAGCTCCATGATTAGAGATTGAGCCCATGACCCTGTAGTTGAATTAAAGAGTCTTAACCACAGGACCACCCTCATTGTGGTTTTGATTTGTATTTCTTTCTCTAATAATTATGTTGAGCATCTTTTCATGTGTTTGTTGGCCATCTGTATGTCTTCTTTCGAAAAATATCTTTCTAGGTCTTCTACCTAGTTTTTTATTGGATTGTTTGTTTTCTTAATATTGAGCTGCATAGACTGATTTTATATATTGGCGATTAATCCCTTGTGAGTTGCTTCATTTGCAAATATTTTTTCCATTTGATGGTTTATTTTCACCTTGGTTATTGTTTCCTTTTCTGTGCAAAAGCTTTTAAGTTCAATAAGTTTCCATTTATTTTTGTTTTTATTTTCATTATTCTAGGAGATGGGTCAAAAAAGATGTTTCTGTGATTTATGTGAAAGTCTTTTCTGCTCATGTTTTCCTCTATGAGTTTTATAGAGTCTTGACTTATATTTATATTTTTAATCTATTTTGAGTCTATTTCTTGTGTATAGTGTCAGTGAGTGTTCTAATTTCATGTTTTTACATACAGTTCTTCAATTTTCCACAATAAGCACCACTTATTGAAGAGATTGTCTTTTCTTCATTGTATATTCTGGACTTCTTTGTGATAAGCTGGGTGACCATGGGTAGCGTGGATTAATCTGTGGGCTTTCTATGCTGTTCCATTGATTTATATTTTTTATTTATGTGTCACTGCCAGACTGTCTTGATGATTGTACTTTAGGCTATAGTGCAGCCTGAAGACAGGGAGCCTGATTCCTATAACTCCACTTTTCTTTCTCAAGATTACGTTAGCTATTTGGGCTTTTTGTGTTTCCATTCAAACTGTATAATTTTGGTTGTAATTTTGCAAAAAATGCCATTAATAATTTGAAAGGGATTGCATTGAATATGTAGATTGCTTTGGGTTGTACAGTCATTTTCACAATAATGATTCTTCCAATCCAAGAACATGGTGTATTTCTCCATCTGCTTGCATCATCTGTTATTACTTTCATCAGTATACTACAGTTTTCTGAGTGTAGGTCTTTTGCCTTCTTAGATAGGTTTACTCCTAGGTATTTTATTCTTTTTGTTGCAGTGATGAATGGGATTGTTTCCTTAATTTCCCTCTCTGATCATTCATTGTTAGTGCATAGAAATGCAAGATATTTCATTTTATTAATTTTGTATCCTGCAACCTTTGTAAATTCATTAATTATCTCTAGGAGTTTTCTGGTGGCATCTTTAGGTTTGTCTATGTACTCTTATCATTTCATCTGCAAAAAGTGACAGTTTTACTTCTTTTCTAATTTGGATTCCTTTTATTTCTTTTTTTTTTTCTTTTATTGGCATGGCTAGGACTTACAAAACTATGTTGAATAATCATGGTGAGAGTCATTAAATTGGTCTTTTTCTGATCTTAGAGGAAATGCTTTCAGTTTTTCACCATTGAGATTAGTGTTTGCTCTGGGTTGGTCATATATGGCCTTTATTATTGAGGTAAGTTCCCTCTCTGTCCATACTTTGGAGAATTGTTATCATTGTTATCATAAATGGGTGTTGAAATCTGTCAATAGCTTTTTCTGCATCTATTTAAATGATATGGTTTTTATTCTTCAATTTGTCACTATCATTAGATAGGGTATGTCACATCAATTGATTTGCACATATTGAAGAATTTTGCACCCCTGGGATAAATCCCATTTGATCATAATTTAGGATCATTTTAATGTGTTATTGGATTTGGTTTGCTTTTTGTTGAGGAGTTTTGCATCTATGTTCATCAGTGACAAAGGCTTGTAATTTTCTTTTATTGTGATATCTTTCTTTAGTCTTGATATGAGGTAATGGTGGCCTCATAGAAATAACTTTAGAGTGTTCCTTCCTCTGACATTTTGGGGAAGAGGTTGAGAATGATGTGTGTAAATTCTTCTCAAAATATATGCTAATATTTGCGCCTGAAACCCTCTTGTCCTGGTTGTGGAATTTTGTTTGTTGAGTCTTTTATACTCATAGTTTTAAATTTATTACTTGTGATAGGTCTGTTCATAGTTTCTATTTCTTCCTGGTTCAGTCTTGGAAGGTTGCAATTTTCTAAGATTTGTCCATTTTTCCCATGTTTTCCATCTTACTGGCATATAGTCACTTGTAGTTGTCTCTCTTTTTTTTAAATGCTTATTATTTTTTGGCTGTACTGGGTCTTTGTACACTGCTCAGGCTTTCCCTAGTTGCAGCAAGTTGGAGCTACTCTCGAGTTGTGCTTGGGCTTCTCATTGCAGGCGCTTCTCCTGTTGTGGAGCACAGGCTCTAGGACATGTGAGCTTCAGCAGTTGTCTCTCTTGGACTCAGCAGTTGAGGATTTTGGTTCCTAGAGCTTGGCCTCTTCATGACCCCATGAATCACAGCATGCCAGGCCTCCCTGTCCATCGCCAACTCTTGGAGTTCACTCATACTCACATCCATCGAGTCAGTGATGACATCCAGCCATCTCATCTTCTGTCATCCCCTTCTCCTCCTGCCCCTAATCCCTCCCAGCATCAGAGTCTTTTCCAATGAGTCAACTCTTCACATGAGGTGACCAAAGTACTGGAGTTTCAGCTTTAGCATCAGTCCTTCAAAAGAAATCCCAGGGCTGATCTCCTTCAGAATGGACTGGTTGGATCTCTTTGCAGTCCAAGGGACTCTCAAGAGTCTTCTCCAACACCACAGTTCAAAAGCATCAATTCTTCAGTGCTCAGCCTTCTTCACAGTCCAGCTCCCACGTCCATACTTAAATCCATCCAATTAATGTTCAGGTTTGATTTCCTTTAGGATGGACTGGTTTGATCTCCTTGCACCGCAAGGGACTCTCAAGAGTCTTCTTCAACACTACAGTTCAAAAGTATCGATTCTTAACCACTAAGCTTTCTTTATGGTACAACTCCCACATCCATACATGACTGCTGGAAGTACCATAGCTTTGACTAGATCAATATTTGTCAGCAAAGTAATGTCTCTGCTTTTTAATATGCTGTCTATGTTGGTCATAGCTTTTCTTACAAGGAGCAAGTGTCTTTTAATTTCATGGCTGCAGTCACCATCTGCAGTGATTTTGGAGCTCAAGAAAATAAAGTCTGTCACTGTTTCCATTGTTTCCCCAACTATTTGCCATGAAGTGATAGGACAGCATGCCATGATCTTAGTTTTTTTAAATGTTGAGTTTTAAGCCAGCTGTTTCACCCTCCTCATTCACTTTCATCAAGAGGCTCTTCAGTTCCTCTTTGCTTTCTGCCATAAGGGTGGTATCATCTGCATATCTGAGGTTTTTGTTATTTCCCCCAGCAATCTTAATTCAAGCTTGTCCTTCATTCAGCCCAGCATTTTGCATGATGTACTCTACATATAAGTTAAATAAGAAGGATGACAATATACAACCTTGATGTACTCCTTTCCCAAGTTGGAACCAGTCTGTTGTTCCATGTCCGGTTATAACTGCTACTTCTTGGTCTGCATACAGATTTCTCTGGAGGGAGGTAAGGTCGTCTGGTATTCCCACCTCTTTAAGAGTTTTCCACAGTTTGTTGTGATCCACACAGTCAAAGGCTTCAGCATAGTCAATAAAGCAGAAATAGATTTTTCCTGGAACTCTCTTGTCTTTTCTATGATCCAACAGATGTTGGCAATGTGAACTCTGGTTCCTCCTCTGCCTTTTCTAAAACCAGCTTGAACATCTGGAAGTTCTTGGTTCACATACTGTTGAAGCCTTGTTTGGAGAATTTTGAGCATTACTTTGCTAGCATGTGTGATGAGTGCAATTGTGTGGTAGTTTGAACATTATTTGACATTGCCTTTCTTAGGGATTGGAATGAGAACTGACCTTTTCCAGTCCTGTGGCCACTGCTGAGTTTTCCCAATTTGCTGGCATATTGAGTGCAGCACTTTAGCAGCATCACAATTTAGGACACAAAATAGCTCAGCTGGAATTCCATCACCTCTAATAGCTTTTTCACAGTGATGCTTCCTAAGACACACTTGGCTTCGGACTCCAGGATGTCTGGCTCTAGCTGCTTTAGGTGTAAGCTAAGGTTGTTTATTTGAGGGTTTTCTAGTTTCTTGAGGTAGGATTATACTGTTATAAACTTCCCTCTTAGAACTACTTTTGCTGTGTGCCATGGGTTTTTAATTATTATGTTTTCATTGTCATTTGTTTTTAGGTTTTTATTTCCTCTTTAATTTCTTCAGTGATCTCTTGGTCACTTAGTAGCATATTGTTTAGCCTCCCTGTGTTCATATTTTCTGCAGTTTTTTTTTTTTCCTTCCATTGATTTCTAATTTCATAGCTTTGTGGTCAGAAAAGATGCTTGATATAATGTCAATGTTTTTAAATTTACCAAGGCTTTATTTGTGACCCAAGATGTAATCTGTTAGATAAAATGTTTTCGGTGAACTTGAGAAGAAAGTGTATTCTGCTGCTTTCGGGTGGAATGTCCTACAAATATTCTATCTAGTCTAATGTGTCATTGAAGACTTGTCTTTCCTCATTAATTTTATGTATGTATGTTCTGTCCATTGGAAACGACCATGCAAAAGTCTACCACTATTTTTGTGTTGTGGTCAATTTCCCCTTTTATGACTATTGTGTTCAATTCAGTTCAGTTCAGTCACTCAATCGTGTCCAACTCTCTGTAACCCCATGGACCACAACACGCTAGGTTTCATGGCTGTTAACATTTGATTTATGTATTCAGGTGCTTTTATACTGGGAAGCATAAATATTTACAGTTGCTGTATCTTCTTGGATTGATCTCTTGATCATTATTTAGTGTCATTTCTTGTCTCTTATAACTGTCTTTATTTTAAAATCTATTTTATTTTCTGATATGGGTATTGCTACTCCTTCTTTATTTTAATTTCCATTTGCATGGGATATTTTTCATTCCTTCATTTTCAGCCATATGTGTCCTTAGATCTGATGTGGGTTTCTTGTAGCAAACATATTTATGTATCTTGTTTTCATATTCATCCAGCCAGTCTGTGTCTTGGTTGGGGTATTCAGTCTATTTTCATTTAAGTTAATTATCAGTATATATTTTCCTATTACCATTTTCTTAATTGTATTTTGTTTGTTTTGTAGGTATTTTTCTTCTTTTCTGTTTCCTGCGTAGAGAAGTTCCTTTAGCATTTGTTGTACTGTTGGTTTGGTGGTGCTCCATTCTCTTAGCTTTTGTTTGTTTGTCTGTAAAGCTTTTGATTTCTCTGTCAAATCTGATTGAGATCCTTGCTTGTTAGAATCATGTTGGTTGTTGGTTTTTCCCTTTCATCACTTAAATATATCCTGTGACTCCCTCCTGGCCTGCAGTGTTTGCTGAAAAATCAGCTAATAACGTTATGCAGGTTACCTTGAATGTTTTTGTTGCATTTTCTTTGCTACTTTTAATATTTTTTCTTTGTGTTTAATTTTTATTATTTTGATTAATATGTATCTAGGTGTGCTCCTCCTTGGATTTATCCTGTATGGGACATTCTGTGCTTCCTGGACTTGGGGAACTGTTTCCTTTCCAATATTATGGACATTTTCGTCTATAATTTCTTCAAGTATTTTTTTAGGTGCTTTCTCTTTATCTTTTGGGAGACCTATAATTCGAATGTTTCTGTGTTTATTGTTGTTGCAAAGGTCTCTGCTGCCCTCCTCATTTATTTTTCTTTGTTTTTTCTTTACTTGCTCCCCAAAAGTTATTTCCACTAATCTATCTTGCATCTTATTTATCTGTTCTGCCTCAGTTATTCTGTGGTTGATTCCTTCTAGGGTGTTTTTCATTTTAGTTATTGTATTGTTCATCACTGATTGTTCTTTGTTTCCTGTAGATCCTTGTTAATCATTTCTTGTATCTTCTTGATCCATGCCTCCATTCTATTTCCACGATCTTGGATCTTCTTTACTATCATTACTCTGAATTCTGTTTTAGGTAGATACATTATCTCCTCTTCACTTTTTGGCTTTGTGGGTTTTTACCTTGCTCTTTCTTCTGCAACATATTTCTCTGTCATTTCATTTTGTCTTACTTTTTATGTATTCTCTTTTCCAAAACTCTCAGGGTCATAGTTCCACTTGTTCCTGATATCTGTCCCCTGGTGAGTGAGGTTGATCCAGGGTTATGTAGGTTTCCTGGTGGGCAGGTCTGATGTCTGGACTCTGGTGGGTGAAGGTTACTGTTTTCCTTCTGATGGGCAAGACCACATCAATTTGTGTGTTCGGAGGTGTCTGTGAGCTTAGTACAACTTTGGGCAGCCAAAGCAGTTGTACCCCCCTGCTGATCATGGGGCTGTGTCCCTGTCTTGCTGGCTGTTTGTGTGAAATGTCCAGCACTGGACCCTCTAGATAGGTTTCTGAACCCACTGTGGGCACTGTTGGGTTAGCTCAGATTCTGATTTGTGCCAACTCCCACATGTATTTCCCCCACAAAGTACACTGCTACTAAAGCTAGACTAGTCTTAGGTGTGGGAACACTCTGTCTATTGATACATTCCAAAGAAACAGAATTTACCATGCCAATCATAGGAATTTAATCTGCAGCTTGTGAAGCTTCAGAGAGATTTCCATTCCTCTTCTTTAGTTGTACTACTTATGGGGCTCAGCTTTGTTTTGGGGCTCATCTCTTTATGTGTGCCACCCTCACATGTCTGTTCCTTGCTGAGTTGAGAGGGAGAGAAAGCAGTGACTGATTGGGGCACACTTTACTCATTTAGGCTAGGGAGGGGTATGAGAGAATTACTTTAATATTACATTCAGAAACCAGGCACTAAAGAATAGAGTGGTATGAAATACTCAATAATGAAAGAAACAAACCTACCAACCTAGAATTTTCAATTTACTGAAATTTTCCTTTAGAAGTGAGAAAATAAAGAGTTTCTCAGACAAACAAAATTTAGAGAAATTTGTGCCCATACCATCAGTGCTGCCTTGCAAAAATGTTAAAAGAAAGTCTTCATAGAGAATAAAAATGATATAGGTCAGAAATTTGGATCTACATAAAGAAAAACAGTTAGAGAAGCAATAAATTAAAATATCTATGTCTCTATTCTTAATCTAGCAAATACACTGTTCCAAATAATAACAGCAATGATAATATGGATGATTATACTTCACGGATAAGTGTTAAAAGATGAGAGTGATGTTATAAAACACAAAAGTGAGCTATGGAGATAATCTGCTCTAAGTTAACTTTCACCACCCATTAAGTTGTTGGTGTTCAGTTGTTAGGTCATGTCTGACTCTTTTGTGAGCCCCATGAACTGCAGCACTCAAGGCTCTTCTGTCTTCCACTATCTCCAGGAGTTTGCTCAAATTCATGTCCATTGAGTTAGTAGTGCTATATACCCATCTTATTCTCTTTCACTGCTTCTCTTTTGCTTTCAATCTTGTCTTTTCCAATGAGTTGGCTCTTCACATAAGGTGGCCAAAGCATGAGAGCTTCAGCACCAGTCTTTCCAATGACTATTTTGGGTTGATTTCCCTTAGAATTGACTGGTCTGATCTCCTTGGCATCCAAGAGATTCTCAAGAGACTTCTCTATTCAGCTCAGTTCAGTCACTCAGCTGCATCTGATTCTTTGCGACCCCATGAATTGCAGCATGCCAGGCCTCCCTGTCCATCACTAACTCCTGGAGTTTACTCAAACTCATGCCCATTAAGTTGGTGATGCCATCCAGTCATCTCATCCTCTGTTGGCCCCTTCTCCTCCTGGCCCCAATCCCTCCAAACATCAGAGTCTTTTCCAATGAATCAACTCTTCCCATGAGGTGGCCAAAGTATTGGAGTTTCAGCTTTAGCATCATTCCTTGCAATGAACACCCAGGACTGATCTCTCTTAAGATAGACTAGTTGGATCTCCTTACAGTACAAGGGACTCTCAACAGTCTTCTCAAACAACACAGTTCAAAAGTATCAGTTGTTCGACGCTCAGCTTTCTTCACAGTCCAACACTCACATCCGTACATAACCACTGGAAAAACCATAGCCTTGAATAGACAGATCTTTGTTGGCAAA
>SJYV01049123.1:9864-35898 GCA_006410875.1 Neotragus pygmaeus | reverse complement strand
TGGACAGGGAGGCCTGGCGTGCTGCAATTCATGGGGTCGCAAAGAGTCAGACACAACTGAGTGACTGAAATGAACTGAACTGAACTGAACATAAAAGATAAATTTAAAAAATCATCAGAGAGTAACACAATGGTTTTATCCTCCTACCATGAACAATTATGAAAAGTGAAAGTGTTACTCAGTCATGTCCATCTCTTTGTAACCCCGTGAACAGTAGCCTCACAGGCTCCTCTGTCCCTGGGATTTCCCAGGCAGGAATACTGGAGTGGTTAGCCATTCCCTTCTCCAGGGAATCTTCTTGACGTAGGGATCAAACGCAGGTTTCCTGCATTGCAGGCAGATTCTTTACCATCTGAGTCACCAGGAAAACCCATCAGCAATTATAAAACTAGGCAAAAATTTGTAAAGTAATCATTTTTCAGGCAGTGAAACACACAGCAGAGGGCTGTGTGGTCCTTGAGATAAATATGACCTATTCCCCAAATGCAGCCCAGATTTCTGCTTGGTGCTAGCAAGAAGAAGAGCCTAAACAGATGACAGTGACTTTTCAGGTGATGATAAACAAAGATTAACATTTAGAATTATTGAGGTGCTAGATATTTCAGAGCAGAGTACTATGGAGTGGGGACCTGTTCAAAGAAAGATTTCCTAATGTCTGTATAGGGTTCCCTTTGAGTCTTTAGCTAGGTACTATGCTTCACATGCTTAGGGTGAGACTTTATGAGATCTAGTAGAGAACAGGTATCAGGAAAATGTGACATGATTAAAGATTCCAAGAGTTATACAGTGCCGAGAAGTGTTGAATTTCTGACTAATCAGAGTAGAGAATACACAGGGAATTCAATCGAAATCTCAGAGAAGCCACAACTAAGAGAGACCTGATCTAGACCTGACCTGGAATAAGGGTTCTTCTAAACCAGCCTTAACAATAAGGCTATGAGTTGTCTTGACAGGATAAAATTCTTCACCAGTAAATTAACTGTCTGCAATCATAACATTTAACACTCTTAAAAGGAAGACAACAAAATCCAGACTATCAATACATAGCATATCCACAATGCCTTACATATATTTACTGGGTATGGGAAAAAATAGGAAAATGTGAGCCATAAATAAAAGAAAAAATAAAAGAAACAACCTAATGAACATACAGAAGTTGGGATTAGAAGCAAGGTTTTAAAGTAGCTATCATAATCATTTTGAAACATTCAAATGAAAACATGTGTGCCATGAGTGAATACATAAAGTCTCTTGGACTACAAGATCAAACCATTCAATTCTAAATGAAATCAACCCTGCGTATTCATTAGAAAGACAGATGCTGAAGCTGAAGCTCCAACATTTTGGCTACCTGCTGTGAAGAGTTGAAAAGACTCTGATGCTGGGAAAAATTGAAGGCAAAAGGAGAAAGGGGCAGCAGAGGATGAGATGGTTGGATAGCATCACAGACTCAGTGGACATGAATTTGAGCAAACTCCAGGAGACAGTGAAGGACAGAAAAGCCTAAAGTGCTACAGTCCATAGGGTCACAAAGAGTCAGACATGACTTTGAAACTGAACAACAATCATAAACATTTTTAAAATTTCAAATGAAAAGATGTGTGCAATGAGTGAATACATAGGGAACACAGAAGAGAAATGTAAAACATTAAATAAAAAAATTAACCAAAGGAAATTCTAGATCTGAAAAACACAGTATCTCATCCATTTCTGCTCTGCCCCTAGCACAGAACAGTTGGGGCAGAGAACTTTCTACCTGAATGACTAATTGCTGCCGTGAGTGACAGCCTTTCTTCTTGGATACCTAGATCAGGCAGCTGCTCTCAGAATTTCAAATTTTAGTTTGAATGGTCAAGTAGTTGAATTTTGTCACCACTTCAGCTAGATCACATTTCAGATAAGCTAAATAGATCTTTAGGTAAAATAAAGAATCTCATCATTTATTGTTGCCACTTAGACTAATGAGAGTTCCATATTACAAACTGCAGACTTGCCAACTTTGGAGCATAATCCGTCCTTTGATTCATGAAAAATATGCAAAAATAAGTTGGAGAAACAACACCCACGTGAAAACGGCAAACAGTATTAGAGAATCCTTATATGGCTTTTTATTTCAATCTGTAACATCAGTTGGGGAATGTTTTTCTCTAAGAGGCTTTAAAGTTTTTTGGTCTGAGATGTAGCCTGGGAAAAATAGAACTAGAACAAGGACCTTGAAGACTTTGAGGTTGCCTTCTTGCAGCTAGGGTGGTTGCAAAGTCTCCAAGGGACAGTGTCAGAGAGCAGAGCAAGGTATGATAAGGGAGAGCTCTGTGGCTTTGATAGATGCTTCATGGAAGAAGCAGGAACCATCAGCTCTGATGTGTAAGTCGGGTTAGAAAGAAACTTAAAAATATAGCAATACTGGAACTTTTAAATAAGTAAACTAAAGTCCACGTTTCTGCTTATTTGTCTTCTATGTGACATAGAAAAGGCAACTGAATTTCTGAGTCACAGTTCCCTTATCTGTACAATAGAAATTATGAGACTTACTTCTTGGAGTTGCTGAGAGAATGGAATCAATAACATTTGTAAATGTCCTTACCACCCAGCTAGTTGCAGGACTTTCCAGTTCCTCTTCCTTTAATGAATGAGTAGGAAAGAGGACAGAGGTGTTCAGGCATGTGCTTTGAGACCAGTAAGGGATAAACAGGACTAGCTAAGGCACAGCTAGTGCCATGATCAGAGTCAGCCCACCTGCTTGTTGCCATGATCAAGTACATGCTTGATGTAGGAAGTGATGGGGAACCTCAGAAGTCCTAGCATTGATTCCCCTTGGAAGTAGGAGATACATATGGTATCAGTCAGTGGGCTGTGGCTCTGCAGATAAGAGAACCCAGCAAAGACCCCATGGCCTGTCAATCTGACTCCCCAGACCGCCTCCCTGCTTCTGTGCCCTCTGTTTCCTTTCATCTCTATCAGCATCTGGACACCCATTAGCTGTGCTATCTTAACTATATTCCTTAACCTATTTTTACTTATATTTTACTTCAATTTTCTTATTTGTAAAATGGGATAAGGGCTTCCCAGGTAGTGCTAGAGTAAAGAATCTGCCTGCCAGTGCAGGAGATGCAAGAGACATGGGTTTGATCCCTTGGTTGAGAAGATCCCCTGGAATAAGAAATGACAACCCACTGCAGTATTCTTGCCTGGAGAATCCTATGGACAAAGGAGCCTGGCGGGCTACAGTCCGTGGGGTCACAAATAGTCGGACATGACTCAGCAAAGCCAACAGGTGTTAATTCCCATTCCTGCTCTTCTCCTGTTTCTCCTTTCCTTCCACTCATGTGTACATGACTTTGGTACTGACTGAGGACATGTTACATGGAGGAGGCCAGGTGGTAATCCCAAGCATCATGCAATTAGTTAGAATAGTGGCCTAGGGAATACAGTCAAAAAGGTAATAGATACTTCTGAAGAAACTGCAGCAGTTGGGGATAAATTGTGTGTGGGAGGTGAGGTGATAACTGAGGCTGTAAAGTTGAGGTGTAGGATAAAAAGAAATGAGAGAAATGGAATTTGGGGACTCAGTTCCTGCTTATTCCTCATGCCAGGGTCTTATGGCTTTGGACCATTGTACAGCCTAGCACATTTTTGATAGTTTGGGTAACAGGGAAGATTTATGAAAGCTTAATTTAAAATAAATTAGCTGTTATCACAGGGGAAGTTAGAGGAAAAAACCCTTAGCACTTAGTCATGTGCCCCATGGCTTACACTGGCAGTGGATAGATGATGACCCCAATGTCACACTCAGTTGGGTGACCTTGGTATTGGTGAAACCATTTTGAGGGAAAGGACTGGAATTAATGGCAAAACACACCCGCCCTTTGGTTCCTGTTATTGGTTCTGCGTTACTGCAGGGCAAGCTGCCAACATTATGATTTCCTGTCTGTGACTCCAGAGGTCAGTCTTCTTACACTTCTTTATATCTTATGATGAGTCCGTGTTTCTGCCTTTTAATAATGAGCCACCACATAGTGAAACAAACACATTATCTAAAAAGCCCCTACTTGACCTTCATTTGGCAGGAAAAATAAAACTTGTAAAGGCCACTCTCTTGTTGCTATTTGTTAACCCAGTTTTTGACACCATATTCATGCTCTCATGTTGCTTCATTCATCCATTCATTTTTTTCCAAAACATACTTATTCAGCATCTATTTTATAAGATGTTTAATAAGAGATACTCTGAGTGTGCTGAAGAATGGATGCTTTTGAACTATGGTGTTGGAGAAGACTCTTGACTTGACTTCAAGGAGATCAAACCAGTCAATCCTTAAGGAAATCAATCCTGAATATTCATTGGAAAGACTGATGCTGAAGCTGAAGCTCCAATGCTTTAAGAATGGAATCATTGGAAGAAGTCCTGATGCTGGGAAAGACTGAAGACAGGAGGAGAAGGGGACAGTGGAGAACTAGATTGTTGGATGGCATCACTGACTCAATGCACCTGAATTTGAGATGGTGAGGGACAGGGAAGCCTGACGTGCTGCAGTCTTTGGGTCACAAAGAGTCAGACACGACTGAGTGATTGACCAACAACTGAGTGCTTGTTGTTCAGGCTGGTCAATATGGGGAGACCCAATCCCTGCTTCACAGAACTTAGTAACAACCTAAATGGGAAAATAATCTGAAAAAGAATAGGTATGTGGATATGTTTAACTGAATCACTTTGCTGTACACCTGATTCTAACACAATGTTGTTCAACAACTGTGTGTGTATGCTTAGTCATTCAGTCATGCCCACCTCTTTGCAGCCCCATGGACTGTAGCCTGCCAGGCTCCTCTCTCCACGGGATTTTTCAGGCATGGATACTTGAGTGGGTTGCCAGTTCCTTCTCCAAGACAACTATACTCCATATAATATTAAGAAGTTAAAAAAAAAGACTTTCATTCCAGTGCAGGAGAGAGGCAATGAACAGACAGATGATGTCAGACATCGACCTGTGCCATGAAAAGTAAAACTTGGTAGGAGGAATGGGAGTGATAATAGAATGGAGTTTTAAGATGAACAGAGTAAGCCTTTTTTTTTTTAATTTTTTAATTTTATATCAGAGTAGGGCCAATTACCAGCATTGTGATAGTTTCAGGTGGACAGCAAAGCAGCTCAGCCACATACATACATGTTTCCATTTTCCCCCAAACTCCCTTCACATCCAGGCTGCCACATAACATTGAGCAGAGTTCCCTGTGCTATATGGTGGACCTTGCTGGTTATCCATTTCAAATATAGCAGTGGATACATGTAGATTCCAAGCTCCCTAACTAACTCTTCCCCCCAAAGAATGGACAAGGTAAGCCTTACTGAAGAGACTTTTGGAAAGAGACTTGACAAAAGGGAGGGTTGAGTCACAGATCTCTCTGTAGGAATCCAGTTACAGGCAGAGAGGCGAACAAGTACCAAGACCATGAGTCAGGAGTGGGTTTTGTGTTTGCAAAGGACAGCCAGAGACCAGTGTGCTCACCATTCAGTAGGAGAGGAGGGAGGAGCCAGGTCATTTATTCTGGGTGTTACAGGAAGCCACTGGAGTCTCATTTCCAGTGTCATAAATCTAACCTAGAGTTTTGATCAACTACTATCTTGATTAAATACCATCCAGCAGAGAATGGCAATCTTTATTTATACAGCACCGCCACCCTCCACTGCCACCACAAAAGTAGCTTCCAGTTTTACCTTCAATAAAAAGAAGTTCCCATCCCTGTTGACAGCTAGGGAAACCCACAGCCATTCTTTGGAAATATACAGCTACTTTGTTATTGTTGTTGTTTAGTTGTCAAGTCATGTCCATCTGTTTTGCAACCCCTTGGACTGTAGCCCACCAGGCACCTTTGTTCATGGGATTTTGCAGGCAAGAATACTGAAGTGGGTTGTCAGTTCCTTCTCCAGGGGATTTTCCTGATCCAAGGATCAAACCTGTGTCTCCTCTATTGGCAGGCAGATTCTTCACCACTAAGCCCCCTGGGAAACGATATGGCTATGGGTTGTTGCTGTTATTCAGTCTCCATATGGCTATGGTTGTTGTTATTCAGTTCCTCAGTCATGACCACCTCTTCATGGCCCCATGGACTGCAGCACACCAGGTTTCCCTGTCCACCATCTCCTGGAGCTTGCTCAAATTCATGTCCATTGAGTCAGTGATGCANATATGGCTATGGTTGTTGTTATTCAGTTCCTCAGTCATGACCACCTCTTCATGGCCCCATGGACTGCAGCACACCAGGTTTCCCTGTCCACCATCTCCTGGAGCTTGCTCAAATTCATGTCCATTGAGTCAGTGATGCAATCCAACCATCTCATCCTCTGTTGTCCCCTTCTCCTCCTACCTTCAATCTTTCCCAGCATCAGGGTCTTTTCTAATGAGTTGGCTCTTCGAATCAGGTGGCCAAAATATTGGAGTTTCAGCTTCAGCATCAGTCCTTCCAAATGAATATTCAAGATGGATTTCCTTTATGATTGATTGGTTTGATTTCCTTGCAGTCTAAGGGACTCACAAGAAGAGTCTTTCCAGCACCACAGTTCAAAAGCATCAATTCTTCAGTACTCAGCCTTCTTTATGGTCCAACTCTCACATCCATACATGACTACTGGAAAAACTATAACTTTGACTATATGGACCTTTACTGGCAAAGTCATGTCTCTGCTTTTTAATATGCTGTGTAAGTTTGTCATAGCTTTTCTTCCAAGGAGCAAACGTCTTTTAATTTCATGGCTGCAGTCACCATCTGCAGTGATTTTGGAGCCCAAGAAAATAAAGTCTGTCACTGTTTCCACTGTTTGCCTATACATAGCTATTTAAAGCCATGAATTCCAGACATAAAACACTGGACTGCATCTAACACTGAGAAATACCTGTTCAATTACAAACAAGCAATCCCTTCTTTTAAAACAGAAAAATCATTCTTTCCCTTAATAAATAGACCAAAGTCAATGATTGTGTAAATAACCATCATTTTAAACACCATGGGGAATCCTTTCCAAACTTCGGGTGCTATCAGGCTACATGGATTGTATGACAGGATGGGGTATTTTAGAAAGTATACATCTAAAATTACTCCATCTAGGAGGACAGGAGTAGTGTGCTTACAATTATTGTTTCTTTTACTTATTTAAATTAATTGTTATTAGAGTATATTGCTTTAAAATGTTCTGTTAGTTTCTACTGTAAAGCAAAGTGATCCAGTTATACATAAATCCCCTCCCTTTTGGACTTCCTTCCTGTTTAGGTCACCACAGAGCACTGGGTGGAGTTTCCTGTGCTCTATAAAATATTCTCATTGCTTATCTATTATATACATAATATTAATAGTGTATATAGTTCAATTCCAATCTCACAATTCCTCCCACCCCTGTGCCTTTTTCCCTTGGTATCCATACATCTGTTCTCTACATCTGTGTCTCTATTTTTCCTTTGCAAATAAGATCACCTATACCATTTTTCAGAGAAGGAAATGGCAACCCACTCCAGTATTCTTGCCTAGAGAATCCTGCGGACAAGGAGCCTGGTGGGCTCCTGTTCATAGGGTCGCACAGAGTCGGACACAACTGAAGTGCCTTAGCATGCATGCATGCATTGGAGAAGGACATGGCAACCCACTCCAGTGTTCTTGCCTGGAGAATCCCAGGGACAGAGGAGCCTGGTGGGTTGCTGTCTATGGGGTCGTACAGAGTTGGACACAACTGAAGCAACTTAGCAGCAGCAGCAGCATACCATTTTTCTAGATTCCACACACATGTATTAATATACAGTGTTTGTTTTTCTCTTTCTGACTTACTTAACCTAAACATCCATCAACAGAAGAATGGAAAAATAATATGTAGTACATATACACAAATGAATATTACTCAACTATTTTAAATGGAACAAAATTGGGTCATTTATAAGATGTTGATGGACCTAGAGAGTGCCATACAGAGGGTGAGTGCAATTATGACTCAGAAATATATGGCAACGGTGGCCTTCATTGCCTTTTGGAGATGCGACATAATTATTTGCTTAAACCCATCCCTTCTACCTCTTTAATTACCCTCATCCCCACTGGAAAAGTCTCACTATTGGAAAGCCAACTATGTTGGCAGAAATGTTCATCATAAATAAAGCATTATGCAAATAAAAGGAAACCTCTGTGTGTGTGTGTGTGTGTGTGTGTGTGTGTGTGTGTGTGTGTGTGAGTGTGTGTATGGACAGAGGAGCCTGGTGGGCTACAGTCCATGGGGGTTACAAAAAGTCAGACATGACTGAGGGACTACTTTTCTTCCTTATGATATAGACATATCATATATATCTATGGGCTTCCCTGGTAGCTCAGACGGTAAAGCGTCTGCCTACAATGCGGGAGACACGGGTTCAATCCCTGGGTCAGAAAGATCCCCTGGAGAAGAGAATGGCAACCCACTCCAGTGTTCTATCTATGGACAGTGGAGCCTAGCAGGCTACCATCTATGGGGTCACAAAGAGTTGGACATGACTGAAGTGACTTAGCATGCATGTGAAGAACCAGGGGGGCCCAGAGAATAGATAGAATAGGATAAACCCTGCAAGAGAAGACTATCAAGAGATGCAGCTGGAGATTGAGGACCCAAGTCATAAGGAGCCTTCAAAATATTCTAAGAGTTTGGATTATATCCAGAAACAATGTGATGGAGTGATTATTTTAGTCACAGAAGTCTCATCATGTGATTAGTGTCTTTAAAGGGATTTTCACCTGACTGTGTGCTGAATGCCTTCAGATGGGCCAGAAGGTAGCAAATATACCAGTTAGGAGTTGTTTCAGAAATCCAGAGAAGAGCCAATTTTCACCTTGTGTCAGCTTAAATTCCTACTGAAAGCAGTGTTAGTCACAGGTTTGGCTGTAGATCATTTATTCAACATGTAATTCCTGAAACCCAGAGTGAAAGAATGAAGGGAAATGAGATCAAGAAAGGAGGGGAAAAATCCATAAAAGTTGCTTTAATGAGCTAGTTGCTGCTGTGGTCAACTGGGGCTCATTCCTTCTGGGAACCTTCCAAGGCATCACACAGAACACATCACAGAAAGGTGATCTCTAGACCCACAGCATTATCTGAAACTCTTTGTCAGTTTAATTCAATTGCTCAGTCACATCTGAGTCTTTGTGACCCCATGGACTGCAGCACACCAGGCTTCCCTGTCCATCACCAACTCCCAGAACTTGCTCAAACCCATGTCTATTGAGTCGGTGATGCCATGCAACCATCTCATCCTCTTTCATCCCCGTCTCCTCCTGCCTTTCCCAGCATCAGGGCCTTTTCTAATGAGTCAGCTCTTTGCATCAGATGGCCAAAGTATTGGAGATTCAGCTTCAGCATCAGTCCTTCCAGTGAATATTCAGGGATGATTTCCTTAAGGATTGACTGGTTTGCTTTCCTTGCTGTCCAAGGGACTCTCGAGAGTCTTCTTCAACACCACAGGTCAAAAACGTCAATTCTTCATTGAGAATTCTTCGTTAGCATGAGAACTCATTAGAAAAGGCAGAATCTTGGATCCTGCCTCAGACCTACTGAGTCAAAACTTCTAGGGACATGGCTCATCAACTTGGGTTTTAATCAATGCTTTGGGTGATTCTGATGCCTTCTGGTGTGAGAAGCACAGGTTAGAGTACAGCTCACGGTTGTCCCATAAGTTTGGAGGATGGAAAAACAGGACATTTATCCTGATGCCCATACGTCATTGGTGGGTGATCGTCTCCCACTTTTCTGGGTTGCACCCATGAAAGTGAATGAGTGTTACATTAGAGTAGGCCCTGAGACAGCAGAGACTCCTTTCTTGGTGTGTTTCCATGGCAAAATGCATGGAGATGTCCAGCCTGGGATACTGAAACCAGATGGATGAAGACACTTCACCACATATCCTATCTATCCATCATGACTAGGCCATGGCAGTGAAGAGGAAGAGAATCTAAGGGTAGGTGACACATTTTCAGAGAAGGTCGTTGGTACCTGACGTTGTTGCTGTTCTGTTGCTCAGTCGTGTCTGATTCTTTGTGACCTCGTGAACTGCAGTATGCCAGTGTTCTTTGCCCTGTACCTGATTCCAGGAGATTAAAGAGAGCATATGAAAGAATTCTCAATTTTTTGAGCCATTTCCATCTGTAATTGCCTTATACTTACAAGATGCCAGTGATTATTTTCCATGTAAACCTCTTTGATAAGTTTTTAAATAACATTTCTTTGGGTTAGAACCAAATTGAGGAGGGGATCATGGCTCAGTGGTAATTAAACATTCTTCCGAGGAATTCCTCTGTCCATTTGATGAGGGATTCAGTGCTCTTAGCAAAATTTCAACCAAATAGGCATAGACTGTAGATGATCATTTTTTTTTACCTACCACTCTGGACAGAATGATTCTGACATGATGTCTTAAACTTTGCAATCTACCCTTGTGGTCATTAGGTTAATTTTGCTAAAAATAACCTTGCTATATAAAATCTCTAGCCTTTTGTTTTCCGAGAAAAATTTCTCACCATGAGACAGTCATCCCTTATCACCTTATTTTAAATATATTTAGATTGTATTGAGTACAGTTGTCTCAGAATACCATCTAGTGAAGTAAAATTGCTCACTATGAAAAGACCTGTTGGCTGTGCAAATATTTAATTTGCAGATTGGAAACTGTTAATGATATGTTAAAGCTGGACATACCTGTGCATACTAAATTAACCAACATTCCTATAACACTTTATATCTTCCAGGTACTAAGAATTATTATAATCTTAACTCATATTATCCCCATACCAATTCTATAAAATGAATCCCCAGTTTACAGATGAGGAAATAAAAGCTAAGAAACATTTGACAACTTACACAAGATGACCCACCTAGAAGCAGCGAAGTTGGAGAGCGAACCCAGGTGTTTAACCTTTGGCTCTGTGCTCTCAGCCGTCACCCTCTGCTGTTTCTCTGAGAAACACAGCAATGAGTTCCATCTCTAGCTGCTTCCTGTCTTGATGTCAGTTCCACCTTCTTGGCTGTTTTATGGGTAGAGTAATGTTCACTATGGCTCATGCCATTTCAGTGTGCTTCTAAAATCCTAACTAACAGAGACTCTAGCCTTCTCCCTGGGCTTCCCAGGTGGCACTAGTGGTAAAGAATCTGCCTGCCAATGCAGGAGACACAAGAGAAGTGGGTTCGATCCATGGGTCAGGGAGATCCCCTGGAGTAGGAAATGGCAACACACTCCGGTATTCTTGACAGGGAAATCCCATGGACAGAGGAGCCTGGCAGGCTACAATCCATGGGACCACAGAGAGTAGGACATGACTGGAGGGATGAGGCAGAAGCACAGCCTTCTCCTCAGTCCATTTCTCATGGGGGGTGGAACTCCTATATGACACATAAGCCCACATTTCTGTCTCTAAATGAAGAGCTCTGGAAATTGCAAAGCAGAGAAGATTAGCTTTATGAGGAATTGTGGAAAGAAGAGGAAGAACACCCACATTTGTTAAATATCTAGTCAATGGTTGACATAATCCATGTCCTTTCATATAACCTTGTGACTGCCACATTAAAAATCCATCCTACGATTACCCACTAATCTGCTGAAAAAGATTTCTGGGTTCTAATACCTTTAGATGCTACCTCTCCTGGGAAAAATCTGTTTCTTCTCTTTAAGATAAGACTGGAATAATCTAAAATCACAGTAACTTAACTCAAAACATTTGCTTTCTCTTGGCATGTATGTTTTAAGCAGAGTACATGTGTATATTTTGCATAGGGGAGGTGCTTTTTTTTTTTTCTTCAGCATCTCACAAAACTCATCAAATAAGCAGTTATAGGTACTCTAAAAAGTTATCTTGGTACCTCGATTTAACTGGCTTCCATAGCCCCCTTTTGACACAGAAGGCATATTGGTATCAGGAATAATGGCCCATGTGTTTTCATCAGACGTTTTGAAAAAGCTCAATACCATGTTGTGTTCTTTATTGCCTTTAGGAAGAGCCTGTTAATTCTCCTTTCATCTCCTGTTAGAGGAAGAATAGATACTCAATGCTTTAAACCTTTCACACCCAAGAGTGGATCCCTGAAGATTTGCCATAATACAAATCAAAACCAAAATGTCACATTCCCCTTGGTTTAGTCAAACTGCCACACTCCAGAATCCAGTGTCCCCCAGTGCAAGCCAACTTCCACCTGCATCAGGTCACTGATATAATAAGACAAATCACCTGCACTGGGATTACATCCTCAGATGGTTCTTAATTGCAAATCCTGTGCTTTATTTCCCCACATATGTAAAGCGTTCTTTGTACTTTCCTGTATGTTAAAATTCTTGAATTTCTTTAAATCACACCTTTGATAAGTTGCAGTGTTGTCTGAATTACTGCTGGCATTTCTCTCTTTTTCAGTTCCTCCCAAGTTTGTGGTTCAACCACGGGACCAGGACGGGATTTACGGCAAGGCTGTCATCCTCAATTGCTCAGCTGAGGGTTACCCTGTACCCACCATCGTGTGGAAATTCTCTAAAGGTATGAAGTCACTTGGTTTGCTTCTTATCTACAAAACGTTTGGTATATTCTATAGCAGCAGTTCCAGCTTTTTTGGCAGGAAGAACTGGTTTCGCGGAAGACAGTTTTTCCATGGACCGGGGAAGTGGTGCTGATGGTTCAGGATGACTCTAACTTGTTACATTTACTGTGCATTTGATTTCTACTACTATTACATCAGCTCCACCTCAGCTCACCCATCCTAGAGGTTGGGACCCCTGTTTTAAAAGGCCAAAAATGAGCATTTCTTCCAAAGATGTTTCTCACAAATATATCCATCCTCACCTCCACCAAGTATGTCTGTCCTTCATGTACAACCCTGGTAAACCACCTGAGCATTTTCATTTGGGCCGTGAAGTGTTGTTGTATCACAGAGCCATGGAAAGACCCTGTTGGGGAGGCAGGTTATCCACACACACTGTTTCAGCACCTGTGGAAGCTCTCTGTTGACCACCTATACTGGACAACAATGATCTGCTTGGAGACCCCATACACATGGAGAAACAAATATAAACTGTCAGAATTACTCATTGTTGGAAATTGCTGCTGCTGCTAAGTTGCTTCAGTCATGTCTGACTCTGTTTGACCCCATAGACGGCAGCCCACGAGGCTCCCCCGTCCCTGGGATTCTCCAGGCAAGAACACTGGAGTTGGTTGCCATTTTCTTCTCCAGTGCATGAAAGTGAAAAATGAAAGTGAAGATGCTCAGTCATGTCCGACTCTTAGCCATCCTATGGACAGCAGCCTACCAGGCTCCTCAGTCCATGGGATTTTCTAGGCAAGAGTACTAGAGTGGGTTGTCATTGCCTTCTCCGAAATTATTTCCCCAGTATTTAGATAAGTTAGGTGGCTTTAGAAGGTTAAAATAGAACTACAGTTTGTTTTATTTACCTAGATAACATAGATATAAAGCATCACCTAGGTATTATCTTCTTAAAAACAAACTTTCATCCTTAATCACGCTTTCTCTTCAAAGGCACAGCATAATTTCCCTGTATTAAGGTAACATTGTAAACATTACATAAATAAAAATGGGCAGTGTGGAAACTAATGGGAGAAACCATTCTAGATGTGGTGAAAATCATTTTTGTCTATTTTATCACCTTCTCCAGGAAAGTTTCCTTAACTCTTTGGTGCTGCTGCTAAGTCACTTCAGATGTTTCTGACTCTTTTAGACCCTATGGACTGTAGCCCACCAAGCTCCTCATCCATGGGATTTTCCAGGCAAGAATACTGGAGTGGGTTGCTGTTTCCTTCTCCAGAGAATCTTCCTGGCCCAGGGATTGAACCTGATCTCCAGCATTGCAGCATTGCTGGCAGATGCTTTATCATCTGTGCCACCAGAGAAGCCCTTTTCCAGGAAGGTTTCCTTAACTATGCTTACAAATGTATTGGAAATTCTCTTTCCTTTCTCATTCGCATGTCTTGATTCAATAACTTGTTTATTAAGCAGTTGAAGGCCAATATGTATCAATAAGATAAGTAAGAAAACAACAACTAAATAAGTAAATAATGTCATTTTTTCTAACAATCTAAGAATTAACATGTGTAGCATGTTGCGCTTTCTTATGGAAGTAACAATTGAAGAAAAGCAAATGGCATTTTTGCCACATAGTCAGCTTAAATGTATTTCCTTTAGGGAGAAGGAGAAGTGGGAGGAAAGAGAGGGATAGACACCATTTGGTTGGAGGTAGAATCAATTAAATTTGTTTAAATCCCTTAGGTTACTGCCCTGTAGCATGCCACATACATTGTCCATATGAAAAACAGTTTTTCCCAGAATAAAGTCCTGTTATTCAGAATATCTGCCCACATCCCTTTTTATTTGGGGCCATGCTTATAGCCGAATGTTGCATTACATGGAAACAAACAGCATATATTTGATTTAATGTAGTTTATGTAGATGCACAGGGAGCTTCCCAGGTGGCACAATCGTAAAGAATCCACCTGCCAATGCAGGAGACGCAGGAGACTCGAGTTCTTTCCCTTAGGAAGGTCCCCTGGAGAAGGATATGGGAACACATCCCAGTATTCTTGCCTTGCCTGAAAAATTCCACGGACAGAGGAACCTGGTTCGCTACAGTGCGTGGGGTAACAGAGAGTCGGACACGACTGAGCAACTGAGCAGACAGCACAAGATACTACAACCACGCTGAGGGCTCTTGGTCTGAGCTGGACCAGGACACATTGGAAGGTATCAGAGCAGTATACACACGGCCCAGCAGGATGAAGCTGTGTGTGTCTTGCACCCTTGCCAGCTCAACAATATCCTTTTCTCCCTAAACTTTACTTTGTGATGGGTGAATGTGTTAATTTACAAATGTACATTACTAATGATGTTTGCAACATTTTATCCTTTGTTTACAGACCATTTCTGTTTCCCCTTTGGGGAATTTCTTATTCATGTTACTTGCCTACTTATCTCCATATCTCATTTATTTATAAGAAGGTTTTTCATAGATTAAATAACCCTGTGTCAGTTATGAGTGTTACAGACATCTTATGCCTTCCCATCACTGGTGTGCAAATTCAATTATAAAAGCTTCTTTATCTTTGAACTTCATATACAATTTAAAATCATTAAAGAAAAATCAACAATTGCAGCAAACAATTTTTTTAAAGTTAAAATTTCCCTTTAAATACATCAATCAAAGATAATCAAAGATAAATGCTATAAACGCTTTTACCTGGTTTTCAGACCTGTCCCCTGGCAAATATACATATATAGATCTGTAGATAAACATATACTTTGGGGTCTTTAAAAAATTGCAAGCATATTCTTCTTCCTGACCCATAATCTTCCTTCAGTTCACAATGGGCAATGAATGTTTTTCCAGGGCAGCAAATATGGGTTCAATGTGACTTTTTAATGTCTCTGTCGAGTTTACAGTCATACATCAATAAGTACATCTAAATTCTCTTGCCTTTGTTAGGACTGAATTCAGTGACTTAACGCCACATGGGTTTACTCCTTTCTCCAGTGGATCTTTCCGACCAAGGAGTCGAACTAGAGAAAGGAGTAAACCTTTCTCCAGTAAATCTCCTGCATCACAGGCAGATTCTGAGCCGCCAGGAAAACTGTATCATAAGAGGAGCCGGGCACAACTAGGTCAGGCATAGTTTTTCTCCCGTCAGTCATCAGGGACCCATGCTGTTAACATTTGTCTCTTCTGCATTCTTCCAAAGCATTGGCCATCGTTAAGCAATGGCCGCTGAGGTCTGGTGGCCACTTCCGCATTTCCATGGAGAAGCAAGAGTACAGAGAGAGAGGGCTGTCACATCCACCTGAGTCAGTTCCCTCTAAGGACCTCTCCAGAATGTGTCATAAATTGCTTCTGCTCACATCTCACTGGTCTGTTTGCCCCTCACCATTGGGTGTCTGCAGGCTGTGTTACAGCTAAATACGGCCATCGTGACTGCAACCCTAGCTATTTCACTAAGTAAGAAGAGAAGGTAAAGGCTTGGCAACCAGGTGTGTCCAACACTAGTGTTGGATATTGTGTTTGTTTTTTCCATTTGTTCACTATTATTAAAATGTCACAGTGACTTCCATCTCATTGATCTCTGTATATGTGTTTATTTTTTTCTCGGTGGATAAACTTCTATGAGTAGAAATACTGGTTTAAAGAGTAAGTAATTTCTATAGATTTCCATATGTACTGGCCACTTGTCATAATTTTGTTCATTTATACTCTTTCCTGCAGTTTATAGTACTGCCTGTTTCTTATGATGAAAATATTACTACATATTATTATGCTTTTTAAAAAATATTTTCAATATAATGGGGAAGTTGTATATTATTATTATATTTATGCAAATGATGAAGATGTATCTTAAGAAAAATTTAGTCTTGCTTATGGAATGTGTTTCCCATAATCAAATAGTCACTAAGATCATAAGTGCAGTTCCCCTATATGTGACCGACAACAAAAAAATGCAAAAAATGAAAAAAATATAGATTCAAGGTGTTTCTCCGAGAGTCTCAACAGTTTAATCCTGAGGCTACAGAATTTCAGAGTAAATTGCAGTGGTTTAAGGGCAGCTATTACAGAAATGTAACAGTCTTTGCTGAAAAATAATGTTATTACATTTTTGACCTTGGATCTGGATACACAACATCTAAGATATTCACTTCTGTTTCCCGATTTTTTTATTTTTTATTTTATATGAACAAACAAAACCTCTCGTCTAAAGGAGATTTAGTGGGGAAAAAATCAAGGTTTAATACTATGGTGGGCCTCACCTGTGTGTCCAGAAATCCGTAGCTAAGCAAATGTATGTCATTTATTGTGGAGGAAATGGGTTTCAGTTGCTGTCCTGGGGACTGGGACATCCCCTTTTTAGCTGCTGAGGGGTGAAGAGGGGCTGCCGATGCAAGAGATAACTGATACTCCCGCCCGTGGGCAGCCTGGACATCTTTTGCTCTGTAGTGAGAGTCATTCAGTCATATCCGACTCTTTGAGACCTCAAGGACCACAGCCAGCCAGGTTCCTCTGTCCATGGGATTCTCCAGGCAAGAATAATGGAGTGGGTAGCCATGCCCTTCTCCAGGGGATCTTCTTGACCCAGGGATTAAATCCACGTCTCCTGTATTTCAGGCAGATTCTTTACTGTCCAAGCTCTCTCTCTCTTGCTGCCCACAAATAGGGTTGTGCTGACCTCCAGGGGAGCTTGGATTGTAGGAGGTTCCAAGGACAAGAGTCAGAACACATTTGGTATAGGGGGTGAGAGAGCTATAGGGAGTAATTTACATTTCAAATAGGGTTATCAGAAAAGGCCCCATAGGAAGGTAATATTTGAGCAGAAACTTAGAAGAAATTGCAGACAAACCACGTGCACATCTGCAGGGGAAGCTCTGAAGGTCAAGGGACCAAAACCAACAACAGAAATGGGTTTGTACCTGGAATGTTCCAGAAGAATCAAGAAGGATACTGAAGCTGGGTCCTGTTGCTCACTGCGGGATGAGTGCAAAGAGGTTCTGGAGATTGCAGCAGGTCAGATGGGTGGTTTCAAAGGTGTGGTTTCACCTGGGGGCAGTGGGATCAGCACCATCGTGACAGCAGCGCTCTCCTTTCTTCCGCCAGCTTGTGGACTCCAGAGCTATTGGAGTAATTAGGAGATGCCATGTGCTCTGCCTAGTGTTTTCAAAGGACCCCACTGGCTCTGCTGTTGAGAGCAGCCTGTGTGGGGAGCTGGAACTGTAGCTGGAGATCCAATAGGAGGCCTTTGCTCTCATGTGGCATGGATGAGCAGTCAAGGAGGGACAGATAGTTGATTTCTGAATCGATCTGGCTGGTGGACCAGATGTCGGAGAGAAAGGGAGTTGAACAGGATGCCTGGGTCTTTAAGAATAGCAGGGGTGCCACTTCCTGAGACAGAGAATTGCCTGGGATTGATACTAGGAGTTCAATCCTCACTCTCAGTAGAGATGACCCAATACCCAGTAGTATTAATATAAGCAATGGTACATTTTCCAAGTATGCTAATTTTTTTAGTCGATGAATGCTTTCTCCAGGTCAGGTCTCATTCCTTCCATGTTCTGCTCAGCCACTGTATGCCCCACTCTGGCATCACCTTAGCTCTATGTGAAATTGAGCCCCTGTTCATCACTGGTCCATCAGCTATACACAGTTTTTCCAATGAGGAATATTCCAAGTTCTTTCCTCATAATAGCTTGCGTCTCACCTTTTTGCACATAAGGTGAGTTAAGCTGGTGGCAGGTGGGAGCTTGTATTATTTCCTGAGAGGGAATAGAAGTTGTCTGATTTCCCCTAAGAAAGGACTTTTGAAGTCCAGGGCTTCCCTCATAGCTCAGTTGGTAAATAATCTGCCTGCAGTGCAGGAGACCCAGGTTTGATTCTTGGGTTGGGAAGATTCCCTGGAGAAGGAAATGACAACCCACTCCAGTATTCTTGCCTGGAGAATCCCATGGATTCTGGTGGGCTACGGACTATAGAGTTGCAAAGAGATGGACATGACTGAAGCGACTAAGCACTCAAATGTATAGTCTATGCCCTGATGTTATCCATGTGGGGCCATAATTCCCCAGATGGGGCATGCCTGTTAAATATGTAGAATCAAATTGTCTTTTATGTAAGAAAATTCATCTTGAATCACGTCTGTAATTATTTGTTTTCCTTTATGCTTTGCATGTGTGTATGTGTAACTTCAGAGTTTACTTCAAGTTACAGAAAGTATACCAACTAAGATAATGTAATGAACAGATTTCACCCTCAGAGAAGATGATGAGAGTTACCTGGCACCCATTTGAGTTAGGGTGAAATCAGATTGATTATATTCTTCGCAGCCAAAGATGAAGAAGCTCTATACAGTCAACAAAAACAAGACCAGGAGCTGACTGTGGCTCAGATCNTTTCATGGCTGCAGTCACCATCTGCCGTGATTTTGGAGCCCCCCAAAATAAAGTTTCTCACTGTTTCCATCATTTCCCCGTCTATTTGCCATGAAGTGATTGGACTAGATTCCATGATCTTAGTTTTCTGAATGTTGAATTTTAAGTTTGACCAGGGTAATAATAGTATTTAAAGAAATAAGCAATGAAGACCTTTCCTTGGCCTCTGTTATTATTCTTTGCAATGTCATTTTAGGGACTATTAGAAGAAATGCTAGAACCAATGATCAATAAGTAAATTCTAGTAAAAAGTGAATTTATCCAAATTTCAAGGAAGATCTGTTTGGTGAGCCACATGATAGAGCTTTCCAGGTAGGTGGCGCTAGTGGCAAAGAACCTGCCTGCCAATGCAGGCAGACATAAGAGATGCGGGTTCGATCCCCGGGTTGGGAAGACACCCTGGAAGAGGACACAGCAACCCACTCCAGTATTCTTGCTTGGAGGACCCATGGACCGAGGAGCCTGGTGGGCTACTGTCCATAGGGTCGCAAAGCGTCGGACTAGATTGAAGTGACTTAGCATGCACACACGCACGTAGAATGTTAAAACCATTTAAAAGGAAAGAAAAACAAATTGGCATAGACTTCCCCAAACAGCAAAATTGAATGCCAGAAAACGCAAGAATAATAACTACAATATACTCAAGAAAAGAAAAGCAAAGATTATTTTTCATTCAGCCAAACCGTTCTTTACACATAAAGGTTACTGATGAACAGCTTTAAGTCAGCAAGAACCCAAAGGATATTGATTATACAAACCTTTCTTAAGGAAACTGCTCAAGAACTAACAGGAGAGAACACAGGCAAACTTTAGCTGAAGGAGAATCATTTAGCTGTCAGTGAGAATCATTTCAGATATAAAACAAATAAACAAACATAAAGGTACAGATAAGAAAAATAAACTTAAGAGTGAGAGTGATGCAATGTGACATGCTCTGACAATGTGAGAAAACTAGAACCATCACAAAATGGCAGGAGACAATTTGGAAGTAGAATAAGTTTTGAAAAACTTCATCTGTAATAGCTCAGAGTCAAAAAGGTATCATTTAAGGGTGACAGATCAAGGAGGACTAGCATATGCTGTGCCGTGCTCTGCTGCTCAGTCGTGTCTGACGCTCTGTGACCCCATGGACTGTGCCCCCCAGGCTCCTCTGTCCGTGGGACTTCTCCAGGCAAGAATACTGGAGTGGGTTGCCATGCTCTACTCCAGAGAATCTTCCCGACCCAGGGATCGTATTCAGGTCTCTTGCATTGCAGGTGGATTCTTTACATCTGAGCCACCAGGGAGGCTTAGGAATAGGATAAACATGTTTAATGTCACAAACGTAAGCCGAGTCAGGTAATGTTACTAACTGAAACTGGATGAAGAGAATGAGGTGAGAGAGCAAGAAAAACACCGAGGCTCACGTTGTGCATGGCAGGGAAGTAATAAATATTGCTCAAAGAGGGGGAACGGAGAGCATATAAAGGTGTAATGATAAAGATAGTGAAAATCACTCAGTTGCGTCTGACTCTTTGTGACCGTATAGGCTGTACAGTCCCTGGGATTCTCCAGGCCAGAATACTGGAGTGGGTAGCCTATCCCTTCTCCAAGGGATCGTCCCAACCCAGGTATTGAACTGGGGTCTCCTGCACTGCAGGCAGATTCTTTACCAACTGAGCTATCAGGGAAGCCCATGATAAAGATAACTTTGAGAAAAATAAATAAGGAGCATTTTAAACAGCAGAACTACAGTAAGCAAAAATGCAGAGAAGACAAAAAAAAAAAAGAAATTAAACTGCTGATTATAAATATAGCACACACAGAAAAATACATAAAATATACAGAATAACCAATCATTATAAAGCACACACACCTTAAACACTACCCATGTCAGAAAATGCAACATTACTAGCATTCCTTACTGATGTAATCTCTCTCCACTCTGCCTACTTTTATGGTAACTGTTTTTTCACAGGAATGCCTCATTTTATTGTGCTTCACTTTATTGTGCTTTGCCGATAGGGCATCATTTTTTTTTAAATTATTTTTAAACAAACTGAAGGTTTGTGGCAACCTTGTGTCAAACAAGTCTATCAGCCTCATTTTTTTCCTTCCCTTTTTTATTTATTTAAAAAATTTTCTTCCAGCTTTATCAAGAGATAATTGACATACAGCTCTCTATAAGTTTAAGGTGTGACAGCATAATGATTCGACTTACATACATCATAAAATGATTAATACAGTGAGTTTGGTTTACATTCATCATCTCATATAGAAACAGAATTACATAAATAGAAATAACATGTTTTTTTCCTTGTGATGAAAACTCAAGATTTTTTCTCTTTAACAGTTTTTATATATAACATATAGCAGTGTTAACTCATCCTGTTAATTCCATCCCTCGGTCTTATTTATCTTCTGACTGGAAGCTTGTGTTTTTTGACTGCCTTCATCCAATTCTCCCTCCCCTGAACTCTGGTAACCACAAATTTGATCTCTTTTTTTGAGTTTGTTTTTGAAGTACAGTTGACCTACAACACTACTATAGCTCCTGTTTCATGACAAAGTAATCTGATATTTCTATATGTTTCAAAAATGCTCACCAGTTACAATATGTTAGCATACAAAGATATTAGTTGATTATTGCCTATATTGTCCCCACCTTAAATATTATACCCATAACTCATATACTTTTTAACTGGAAGTTTGTATCTTTTAATCTCCCTCTCTTTAGGAACTTAATTCTCCCCTCTCCTCGTCCCCTTCCCCTCTGGCAACCACTTGCTTGTTTTCTGTATCATTCTATGTTTCCGTTTTGCTGTGTTTGTTCAGTTTTCTTAGATTTCACATGTAAGTGGAGTCTTAAGGTAGTTATCTTTGTCTGATTTATTTCCCTTAGCATAATGCTATCTATCGATGTTGTAAATGTGTCAATCCCATTTTTCCAACATTTATCCACTTTGTGTCTCTGTGTCACACTTTGGTAATTCTCACAACATTTCAAACTTTTACACTCTTACCATCTTTGTTATGGTGATCAGTGATCAGTGATCTTTCATTTAACAACTATGATTCGTGGAAGGCACAGATGATGGTTAGCCTTTTTTAGCAAGAACATATTTTAAAATTAAGGTATGTACATTGGTTTAGACAAATATTATTACACATGTAACAGACTTTTATATGCCCTGGAAAACCAAAAAAGTTCATATGACTTGTTTTATGGTGATATTTACTTTATTGTGGTGGTCTGGAACCAAACCTACAGTATCTATGAGGTATACCTACACATAACATTTTATACATATAAAATCTATATGAAATTTTACAATTTATGTACACATTCCTTATTTTTCCTGACTTGGGACTTTATGTAAATAGAATCATACTATACTTATCCTTTCATATTTTGCTTTTTTATTTAAAAATGTGTTTCAAGATTGATTCATTGTGTTACATGTATCTTTAATTTGTGCATTTTCTTGGATGTATGGTATTCTATTGTCTGAAAATAACAACAGTTTACTAACGATGCTTCTACTCTTAGATATTTGCATTTTGTACGATGGATATGTTGTGGTACCTCACTTAGATTTTTATTTGTATTTCATTGATTCCTAAAAATATTAAGTATTTCTTCACATGTTTGTTTAATGTCCTCACTTGTGAATTGCCTGTTCAGGGTTTTTTGCCCATATTTTTCCAGTGGGTTGCCTTTGTTTTCTTACTGATTTTTGCAATACCTTTGTATATTATAGTTTGGTTATGAACCTGTTGTGGATTATATGTGTTGTGACTCTATACATCTTGTCTTTCTATTCTTTTTATTATGTTTTTAGATGAGCAAAAATTCTGATACTTCATGGAGACCAATTTATAATTTTTTTCATTTGTAATTTATATTTTTAAAAATTACATTAAGACATCTTTCTCTGTCCTGAGGTCATTATATTCTTCTATGTTATATACTAAAATTTTACAGTTTTGTTTTTTGTGGTAGACCTGTAACAGTTCTGGGGTTGATTTTTGTGAATGATATTATTTATTTTAAAAGGTGAGAAAAAGGATCTGGGCTGAAAATAAAGAAATTTTTTGAAAGTCTACACACAAAGCAATTAGACCCACCAGGCCCCTTCTCCACCTGGATGTAGCTACAACAACTTCTCCAGAAAGATGGCAAGGGAAAGGCTTCAGAATTAGGTACACCGAACACACTAAAAGGCAGAGGTTTGCCTAGGAGCTAAAAATGGGGAGAATAAGGGAAAATTTGGTCCCTTTTCCAGCTCTGGCCCCTGAACTCAGACAGCCAGGCATATATTCTCTGGGAGATTGGAGAGTTCTTCTTCAAAGAAATTGAGTGGCCTCAGGAAAAATACCTCCAGATTAAAAACAATTCTGGACACTCAATACATAGGATCCTCCTAATCACCTTACATGGTCACCCACGTGTAACAGATTGCTCCAGAATTTAGCAACTTAAAACAACAAAATTTATTACCTCACCATTTCCAGGTCAAGAATCAGAGCATAGCTTAACAGAGTACCTCTGGCTCAAGGTCTCTTGTGGGATTGCAGTCAAGCTGTCAACTGAAGTGAGATCCATTTCCAAGCACATATATGTGGTTGCTGGACTCTCATAAGTGAGCTTCTCCTTGGAGGTGTCTCAGGACATGACTGCTGTCTTCTCCCTGGGCAAGCAATACAAGAAAAAGCACCCAAAATGGAAGCCTCAACCTATATATAAACTAATCTCAGAATGGACATCCCATCACTTCTGGGATAGTTTCTTTGCTAGAAATGGGACAGTAAATCCAATCCACCCTCAAAAGGAGACGATTACACAAAGGCATTGCATGTTTAGGGGTCTCCAAGACCACTTTCAGGTTTGAGAAGTTGCTGGGACTGACAAAATTCACTGAAAGCTATTACAGTCATGGTTACAAGTTATTATAGCAAAAGGAGAGAGCTCAAAATCACCCAAGGGAAGAGGTCTATAAAGCAGTGTCCAGAAGATACTGCAATTTTAAGTGCAGAGAATCCAGTCTTCCTTTCCCCGTGGAGTTATAAACATACTGCTTATTTCTTACAGCAACAGTGTGTGACAGTACACATGTAACACTACCAACTGAAGACTTTGTATTGGGGCTTAATCACGTAAACCTGATTGCCTGTTTGGCTAACCTTAATCTCTAGCCCCTCTGGAGGTTGAGCTGATACTGCATGGTCGAGAGCCACCACTAGAAATCACACTGTTAGCATAGACTATCTGGCATGGCCATAGGACCCAGATAAACAAGATACTCTTATCAGACAGAAAATTTCAAGGGCTCAGAAATGACTTCCCAGGAACTGAAGGCAAAGACCAGCCTCCCTTTGAAAAAATAATCCTGTTGCAGGGAAAAGCCAATTCTGACTCTGTGTTGGAACTCTTTCTCTGACTTGATTTTGGTTGCTTTTGTTATTATAATTGTACATAAAGACCTGCCTCAGAGAATCCTGCCCCTCTGCTTGACAGTTAAACTAAAGTGCTTATGTTCAGAACCCTGTCCCCCTGTATATGGTAGGAAGGAAGAAATAATACATCCTTTGCCTGTGGCTTGCTATTCTAGGAGATATTTGCAAGATTAATGGCCTTTTTACTGTATTTTTCTACCTCCTCCCATTTCTGCTTTATAAAAGAATCTGGCATGCAGACCCTGTAAGATGGTTATTTGAAGACATTAGTCTGTCATCTTCTCAGTCAGCTGGCTGTCTGAATAAAATCATATTCCTTGCCTCAACACCTCATCTCTTGGATTTATTGGCCTATCATGAAGCATGCAGAGCAAGCTTGGATGCAGTAACAATCATTCACTGCAAAGGCAGGACCATTGGGAGGGAGCTGAGGATCACTCAGTTCAATTCAGTCGCTCAGTCATGTCCAACTCTTTGCGACCCCATGAATCGCAGCACGCCAGGCCTCCCTGTTCACCACCATCTCTTGGAGTTCACTCAGACTCATGTCCATTGAGTCAGTGATGCCATCCAGCCATCTCGTCCTCGGTCGTCCCCTTCTCCTCCTGCCCCCAATCCCTCCCAGCATCAGAGTCTTTTCCAATGAGTCAACTCTTCTCATGAGGTGGCCAAAGTACTGGAGTTTCAGCTTTAGCATCATTCCTTCCAATGAAATAACAGGGTTGATCTCCTTCAGAATGGACTGGTTGGATCTCCTTGCAGTCCAAGGGACTCTCAAGAGTCTTCTCCAACAATTCTTCAGTGCTCAGCTTTCTTCACAGTCCAACTCTCATGACCACAGGAAAAACCATAGCCTTGACTAGACGNAGTGGTTTGTGTAAGCCGGGTTTTTGTTTGTTCATTTGTTTTTCCTCTGATGGGCAATGCTGAGTCAGGTGGTAATCCCGTCTGCTGATGATTGGGTTTGTATTTTTGTTTTGTGTGTTGTTTAGATGAAGCGTCCTGCAGAGTGCTATTGGTGGTTGGGTGATGCCAGGTCTTGTATTCCAGCGGTTTCCTCTGTGTGAGTTCTTACTATCTGATACCCTCCTAGGGTTAGTTCTCTTCAGTCTAGGGTCTTGGAGTCAGTGCTCCCACTCCAAAGGCTCAGGGCTTGATTTTATCAGGAATGAAGATTCCAAGTGTGGTTTGTTATGGCATCAGTGAGATTAAAACAAATATCCAAAAATGAGAAACCAAAGATGAACCCCAGACAAATGACATTTACAAATCAAGCAAATAACAATTAAAATAATGGAACATACACATATACATATACACCCACGAGCAAAGTCAAAAGAGACCAACAAAAATAAAATATAAGAGATTGACATAGCAAACAAAGGAAATAAAAAATTATATTTACCAGTTAAGAACAAGACTAACTAAAGCACAAACTGGAAAACAAAACTAAAGCAAGGTGTCAACTGGAGAATAAAGCAATGAAAATAAAACTAACAAATATGTTGAGACTAAAGGAAAGAAAGAATAGATATATAAAGTTAAATAGTGGTAGATAAAGAAGGTTTATATATAGTAAAGAGTAACTGCAAGGGGAAAATAACAGTAGGAAAAGCAAACAAGGGAATAAATGCAAAAGAAATAATAGGT
>SJYV01049121.1:0-18898 GCA_006410875.1 Neotragus pygmaeus | reverse complement strand
CCTGTGGCATCTCAAGAGGAGGTGCTCTCCACAGGTGTGTCCAGAGGAACACCGGAGGTTGCACCACTTGTTCAACGAGCTCCCAAGATGTCTCTGTGCACTCCATCCAAACTTGGTGGCCCCCATCCGCCTCGACAGTCACCCCATAAGACTGGCTCACACCTCGGGGGCACGTGTTCCAACCCTGTGGGAAACCCTCGAAGGGAAGCCCCTGATCCCTGTGTCACCTCGACGGGAATACTGACCTTGCTGCTACAGCTCGGGAGGAGAGTGGAATGTGCACGTTTCCACTCAAGAAGAGACCTTATTCCCCTGGGGAACCTACAGAGAAACTCCACGGTCCACGTCTGCAGTGGAGAGGAATCTTCAGGTGCCAGACGAGGACGTAGCAGCCGGAACTGACTTCCAAGGAATCCCCAGAGGTCCCTGGCACCTCGCTTGGTGCCTGGCCTTTACAGAGTCCTCAGGGGTGGGTCCCTGGGGTCCACGACGTAACTCGAGAGGAACCNGTGCCAGAAGAGGACGTAGCAGCCGGAACTGACTTCCAAGGAATCCCCAGAGGTCCCTGGCACCTCGCTTGGTGCCTGGCCTTTACAGAGTCCTCAGGGGTGGGTCCCTGGGGTCCACGACGTAACTCGAGAGGAACCTGTCACAACTCGAGAAACACCAGGAGGATCTCCCCTCCAGGCGAGATGAGGCCCTTGTCCTCTGCGGCACCTCATGGGAAGTCACCCTATCCCTCACGAACCTCGACGGGTTCCTTCACACCCTTGCAGTGACTCAAGAATAGCCCGACATACACGTCTCCACTCAAGAGGAACATCGAGAGTCTCCCCACAACTCAAGAGGAACCCCGTGTTCCCCTGCTCTGCACGAAATCAGGCTTGCTTTCCCTGCTTCCTCAGGGATGGATTGCTGACCGTCCCATTGCATCTCAAGAGGAGGCGCTCTCCACAGGAGTGTCCAGAGGAACTCCGTGGACCCGCCACCTGTTCCACGAGACCCCCAGATGTCTCTGTCCACTCCATCTAAACCTGTTGGCCTTGAGCCGGCTCGACAGTCACCCCGAAGATAGGCTCACGCCACTGTGGCTTGTGTTTCAATCTTGCTGGAAAGACTCGAGGGGATGCCCCAGACCCCTGTGTCACCTCGACGGGAAGCCTGCCCCTGCAGCTACAGTTCGGGAGGAAAGTGCAGGTGCACGTCTCCTCTCAAGACGTGACCTAAATCCCCCGGCGAACCTCCAGAGGGTCCCCACCTTCCACTTCTGCAGTGGAGAGGAATCCCCAGTTGCCAGACGAGGACTTAGGAGCCGGAACCGACTGCCAAGGAATCCCCAGAGGCCCCTGGCAACTCGGGTGGAGCCTGGCCTTTCCAGAGGGTACAGGGCCAGGTCCCTGGGGTCCCCATCGAAAGTCGAGAGGACCCTGCCATAACTCGAGAAAAAACAGGAGGATCTCCCCTACAGGCCAGATGAGGCCGTTTTCCTCTGCAGCACCTCCTGGGAAGTCACCCCATCCCTCATTAACCTCGAAAGTTTCCTTCACAGCCTTGCAGTCACTCAAGAATATCCCACAATACAGGTTTCCACGCGAGAGGAACACCGAGGGTCAGGACACAACTCAATAGGACCCCTGTATCCCCCTGCTCAGCTCGAGATCAGGCTTCCTTTCCCGGCTTCATTGGTGAAGGATTTCTGACGGTCCCGTCTCATGTCAACAGGAGGCGCCTGCCACAGGAGTGTCAAGAGGAACTCCGGGCATCGAGCAACGTGATCCACGATACCCCCAGATGTCTCTGTCCATTCCATCACAACCTGGTGGGCCTGTACCGCCTCAACTGTACAGGATTGGCTGGCACCACGCTGGAACATGTTTCAACCCTGTGGGAAAGCCTCGAGGGGAAGACCTAGACCCCAGTGTCACAAGGACGGGAAGGCTGACCCTGCAGCTGCAGCTCCAGTGGAAAGTGGACGTGCACCTCTCTACCAAAGAAGTGACCTGACTCCCACAGGGAGCCTCCAGAGAAAGCCCACGGTCCAAGTAAGCAGTGGAGGGAATCCTCAGCCTCCAGACGAGGATTTAGGAGACCTCATCGACTGCCAAGGAATCCACAGAGGCCCCTGGCAACTCGCGTGAAGCCTAGCCTTTAAGGAGTGCACAGGGACGGGTACCTGGGGCCACGTCGTAAGTCGAGAGGAACCTGCCATAACTCGAGGAAAATCAGGAGTATCTCCCCTCCAGGCGACATGAGGCCAATTTTCTCTGCGGCACCTCGCGGGCAGTCCTTGCATCCCTCATGAACCTTGACGGGTTACTTCACACGCTTGCAGCGACTCAAGATTATCCCTACATACAGGTCTCGACACGAGAGGAACACCGAGGGTGCTGCCACAACTCAAGAGGACACCTTCTCCCCCTGTACAGCTCGAGATAAGGCTTCCTTTTCCAGCTTCATTGGAAAACGATTCCCGACGGTCCCATTGCATGTGAAGAGGAGGCGCCTGCCACAGGATTGTCCAGAGGAACTCCAGAGGTCTACCCACCTGACCCACGATAGCCCCAGATGTCTCTGTCCATTCAAGAGGAACCTGGTGGCCCTGCACCGCCTCGACTGTCATCCCGAGGACTGGCTCCCACCACGGTGGCACGTGATTCAACCCTGTGGGAAAGCCTGGAGGTGACGCCCCAGACCCCTGTGTCACCTCGACAGGAAGCCTAACCCTGCAGCTACAGATTGGGAGGAAAGCGGACGTGCACGTCTCCACTCAAAACAAGACCTGACTCCCCTGGGGAGCCTCTAGAGGAACCCCACGGTCCACGTCTGCAGTTGAGAGGAATCCTCATGTGCCAGACTAGGACTTAGCAGATGGCATTGACTGCCAAGGAATCCCCTGAGGCCCCTGGCAACTTGCGTGGAGCCTGGTCTTTCTGGAGGGCACAGGAACGGGTCCCTGGGGTCGACGTCATAAGTCGGGAGGAACCTGCCCTAACTCGAGAAAAACCAGGAGGATCTCCCCTCCAAGAGAGATGAGGCCCTTTTCCTCTGCGGCACCTCACGGGAAATCCCGCCATCCCTCATGAACCTAGACGGGTTTCTTCACACGCTTGCAGTGACTCAAGAATATTCCGACATACAAGTCTCCCCATGAGAGGAACACCGAGTGTCCGGCCACATCTCAAGAGTACCCTCGTGTCCCTCTGCTCAGCTCGAGATCACCCTTCATTTCCCAGCTTCGTCAGGGAAGGATTCCCAATGGTCCCATGGCATGTCAAGAGGAGACGCCTGCCACAGGAGTGTCCAGATGAACTCCGGGGGAAGAGCCACCTGATCCATGATACCCACAGATGTCTCTGTCCATTCCTGAGGAACCTGGTGACCCTGCACTGGTCTGACTGTCACCCGGAGGATTGGCTCCCACCACTGTGGTACGTGTTTCAACCCTGTGGGAAAGCCTTTAGGGGACGCCTCAGACCCCTGTGTCACCTGGACAGGAAGCATGACCCTGCAGCTACAGCTCGGGTGGAAAGCGGATGTGGACCTCTCCACCGAAGACGAGACCTGACTCCCTGAAGAGCCTCCAGAGAAAGGCCACTGTCCAAGTAAGCAGTGGAGGGAATCCTCAGTCTCCAGACGAGGACTTAGGTGATGGCCCAGACTGCCAAGGAATACCCAGAGGCCCCTGGCAACTCGCGTGGACCCTGGCCTTTCCAGAGGGCACAGGAGCGGGTCCTTGTGGTCCCCGTCGTTACTCAAGAGGAACCTGCCACAACTTGAGAAAAACCAGGAGGATCTCCCCTCCAGGCGAGATGAGGCCCTTGTCCTCTGCGGCATCTCGCGGGAAGTCCCCTCATCACTCGTGAACCACTACGGGTTCCTTCACACCCTTACAGCGACTCAAGAATATCCCGACATTCACGTCTCCACTCGACAGGAACACCTAGGTTCCAAGCACAACTCAAGAGGAGCCCCGTCAACCACTGCTCCAATCGAGACCAGGGTTCCATTCACTGATTCCTTGGTGAAGGATTTCCGACTGTCCCCTCGCATATCACGAGGAGGCGCTCTCCACAGGAGTCTCCAGTCGAACTCCGGGGGTCACGCCACCTGTTCCACGAGATCCCCAGATATCTTTGTCCACTCCATCGGAATGTCGTGGCCCTCATCCGTCTTGAGAGTCACCCGGAAGATTGGCTCACACCACGGTGGCACGTTTTTCAACCCAGTGGGAAAGATTCAAGGGGATTTCCCAGACCCCTCTGTCATCTCGATGTGAAGGCTGACCCTGCAGTTAAGCTCGGGAGGAAAGCGGAGGTGAAACTCTCCACTCAAGACGAGACCTGACTCCCCTGGGGAGCCTCCAGAGGAACCCCACGGTCCACGTCTGTAGGGGAGAGGAATCCTCAGGTGCCAGACGAGGACTTAGGAACTGGAACGGACTGCCAAGGAATTCCCAGAGGCTCCAGGCCACTCGCGTGGAGCCTGGCCTTTCCAGAGGGCACAGGAGCCGGTCCCTGAGGTCCCCTTCATAAGTTGAGAGGAACCTGCCATAACTCGAGAAAAACCAGGGGGATCTCTCCTCCAGGCGAGATGAGGCCCTTTTCCTCTGAAGCACCTTGCAGGAAGGCCCCTGTCCCTCATTAACCTCGACAGGTTCCTTCACACACTTGCAGTGACTCAAGAATATCCCGACATACAGGTCTCCACGCGAGAGGAACACCGAGGGTCCCGCCACAACTCAAGAGGACCCCCATGTCCCCCTGCTCAGCTCAAGATCAGGCTTCCTTTCCCGGCTTTGTCGAGGAGGGATTCCTGACGGTCCTGTCGCATCTCAAGAGGCGACCCCTGCCACAGGAGTGTCCAAACAAACCCCGAGGTTCGAGCCACATGATTCATGATACGCCCAGATGTCACTGTCCATTCCAGAGGAAACAGGTAGCCCTGCGCAGCCTCGACTGTCACCCCAATGATGGGCTCCCACCACGGTGGCGCTTTTTTCAACCCTGGGGGAAAGCCTAGGCGGGAAGCCCCAGACAGCTGTGTCACCTCAACGGGAAGACTGACCCTGCAGCTACAGCTCGGGAGGAAACCGGAGGTGCATGTCTCCAGTCAAGAAGAGATCTGACTTCCCTGGGGAGCTTCCAGAGGTACCCCACGGTTCACGTCTGCATTGAAGAGGAATCCTCAGCTGCCAGACAAGGACTTTGGAGCCGGAACAGACTGCCAAGGAATCCCCAGAGGCCCCTGGCAACTCGCGTGGACCCTGGCCTTTTCGGAGTGCACAGGGTGGGTCACTAGTGTCCCCGTCGTTACTCGAGAGGAACCTGCTACAACTCGAGAAAAACCAGGAGGATCTCCCTTCCAGGTGAGAAGAGCCCATTGTCCTCGGCGGCATATTGCGGGAAGTCACCCCATCCCTCGTGAACCTTGACGGGTTCCTTCACACCCTTGCAGTGACTCAAGAATATCCCAACATTCACGTCTCCACTCGAGAGGAATACCAAGGTTCCCATCACAACTAAAGTGGAGCCTCGTGTCCCCCTGCTCCGTTCGAGAAAAGGGTTCCTTTCACTGATTCATCGAAGAAGGACTCCCGCCGGTCCCCTGGCTTATCACGAGGAGGCGCTCTCCACAGGAGTGTCCACAGGAACACCAGTGGTTGCGCCATCTGTTCCACGAGACCACCAGAGGTCTCTGTCCACTCCATCTGAACCTAGTGGCCCTGAGCAACTTCGCCAGTCACCCCTAATATTGGCTCATGCCATGGTGGCACGTGTCTCAACCCTGTGGGAAAGACTCGAGGGAATGCCCCAGACCACTGTGTCACCACAATGGGAAGCCTGAACCTGCAGCTACAGCTCGGGAGGAAAGCAGAGGTGCATGTCTCTAGTCATGACGAGACCTGACTTCCCTAGTGAGCCTCCAGAGGAACCCCACGGTCCACGTCTGCAGTGGAGGGGAATCCTCAGGTGCCAGACGAGGACTTAGAAGCCGGGACCGCCTGCCAAGGAATCCCCAGAGGCCCCCAGCAACTCGTGTGGAGTCTGGCCTTTCCGGAGAGCACAGGTGCGGGTCCCTGGGGTCCCCGTCTTAATTCGAGAGGAACCTGCCCTAACTCGAGAAAAACCAGGAGGATCTCCCCTCCAGGCAAGATGAGGCCCTTTTCCTCTGCGGCACCTTGCGGGACGTCCCCCCATCCCTCATGACACTCAACGGGTTACTTCACATGCTTGCAGAGACTCAAGAATATCCCGACATACAGGTCTCAACGCAGAGGAACACCGGGGGTCCCGCCACAATTCAAGAGGACCCCCGTGTCCCCCTGCTCAGCTCGAGATCAGGCTTTCTTTCCCGGGTTCATTGGGAAAGGATTCCCGACGGTCCCGTCGCATGTCTAGAGGAGGCGCCTGCCACAGGAGTGTCCAGAGGAACTCTGGGGGTCGAGTCACTTGATCCACAATACCCCCAGATGACTCTCTCCATTCCAGAGGAACCTGGTGGCCCTGCACCGCCTCGACTGTCACCCCGAGGATTGGCTCCCACCACGGTGGTGCATTTCAATCCTGTGGGAAAGCCACGAGGGGAAGCCCCAGGCCCCTGTGTCACCTCAATGGGAAGACTGACCCTGCAGCTACAGCTCGGGTGGAAAGCGGACGTGCACCTCTCCACCGAAGATGAGACCTGACTCCCCTGGGGAGACTATAGAGAAAGCCCACGGTCCAAGTAAGCAGTGGAGGGTATCCTCAGGCTCCAGACGAGGATTTAGGAGCAAGCCCCAACTGCCAAGGAATCCCCAGAGGCCCTTGGTCACTCCCGTGGAGCCTGGCCTTTCAGAAGGGCACAGGGGCGGACCCCTGGGGTCCCCGTCGTAACTCGAGGGGAACCTGCCACAACTCGAGACAAACGGGAGGAGATGAGGCGAGATGAGGCCCTCCAGGCGAGATGAGGCCCTTGTCCTCTGTGGCATCTCGTGGGAAGTCACCCCATCCCTTGTGAACCTCGTCGGATTCCTTCACACCATTGCAGTGACTCAAGAATATCCCAACATTCACGTTTCCACTGGGGAGGAACACCAAGATTCTAACCACAAGTCAAGAGAAGCCCCGTCTCCCCCTGCTCCGTTCGAGACCTGGGTTCCTTTCAATGCTTCGTCGGGGAAGGATTCCCACCGGTCCCCTTGCATATCACGAGAAGGCGCTCTCCATAGGAGTGTCCAGTGGAACTCTGGGGGTCACGACACCTGTTCCACAAGACCACCAGGTGTATCTGTCCACTCCAATTGAACCTGGTGTACCTGAGCCACCTAGAAATTAACCCCGAAATTTGGCTCACACCACTGTGGCACGTGTTTCAACCCTGTGGGAAAGACTCGAGGGGATTCCCCAGATCTCTGTGTCACCTCGACGGGAAGCCTGACTCTGCAGCTACATCTAGGGAGGAAAGCGCAGGTGCACGTCTCCACTCAAGAAGTGACCTGACTCCCCTGGGGAGATTCCAGAGGAACTCCACGGTCCACGTCTGCAGTGGAGAGGAATCCTCAGGTGCCAGACGACGACGTAGGAGCTGGAACCGACTGCCAAGGAATCCCCAGAAGCCCCTGGCAACCCGCTTGGTGCCTGGCCTTGCCGGAGGCCTCAGGGGCGGGTCCCAGGGGTCCAAGTCGTAACTCAAGAGGAAGCTGCCGCAACTCGAGAAACACCAGAAGGATCTCCCCTCCAGGCGAGATGAGGCCCTTGTCCTCTGCAGCACCACACAGGAAGTCACCCCATCCCTCATGAACCTCGACGGTTTCTTTCACACCCTTGCAGTGACTGAAGAATAGCACGACATACACGTCTCTACTCGTGAGGAACATCAAGGGTCCCCCCACAATTCAAGAGGAACCCAGTGTCCCCCTGCTCCGCACGAAATCAGGCTTGCTTTCCCTGCTTCTTCAGGGATAGATTGCTGACTGTCCCGTCGCATCTCAAGAGTAGGCACTCTCCACAGGAGTGTCCAGAGGAACACTGGAGGTCGGGCCACCTGTTCTACGAGCCCCCCAGATGCCTCTGTACACTCCATTGGAACCTGGTGGTTCTGAGCCGCCTCGACAGTCACCCCGAAGCCTGGCTCACACCTTGGTGGCACGTGTTCCAACCCTGTGGGAAAGCCTTGAGGGGCAGCCCAAAGACCCCTGTGTCACCTCGACGGGAAGCCTGACCCTGCAGCTACAACTTGGGAGGAAAGCGGAATATGCAAGTCTCCACTCTAGAGGAGCCCTGACAACCCTGGGGAGACTCCAGAGGAACCCCCACGATCCATGTCTGCAGTGGAGAGGAACCCTCAGGTTCCAGACGAGGACGTAGGAGCCGGAACCGACTGCCAAGGAATACCCAGAGCCCCCTGGCAACTCGCTTGGAGCCTGGACTTTCCGGAGGCGTCAGGGGCGGGTCCCTGTGGTCCACGTCATAACTCGAGAGGAACCTGCCACAACTTGAGAAACACAAGGACGATCTCCACTCCAGGTGAGATGAGGCCCTTGTCCTCTGCGGCACCTCACGGGAAGTCACCCCATCCCTCACGAACCTCGACGGGTTCCTTCACACCCTTGCAATGACTCCAGAAGAGCCTGACATACAGGTCTCCACTCAAGAGGAACATCGAGGGTCCCCCCAGTACTCAGGAGGAACCCCGTGTCCCCCTGCTCCGCACGAAATCAGGCTTGCTTTCCATGCTTCTTCAGGGATGGATTTCCGACCATCCCGTCACATCTGAGAAGGAGGTGCTCTCCACAGGAGTATACAGAGGAACTCCGCGAGTTGCGGCACCTGTTACACAAGCCCACCAGATGTCTCTGGGCACTCCATTGGAACCTGGCGGCCTGCGCTGCCTTGACTGTCACCCCGAGGATTGGCTCCCACCACATTGGCATGTGTTTCAACCCTGAAGAAAGCCTCGAGGCAAAGCCCCAGATCGCTGTGTCAACTCGACGGAAAGACTGACCATGCAGCTACAGCTCGGGAGGAAAGCAGAAGTGCACGTCTCCACTCAGGACGAGACCTGACTCCGCTGTGGAGCCTCCATAGAAAACGCACGGTCCCTGTAAGCAGTGGAGGGAAACCTCAGGCTCAAGACGAGGATTTAGGAGCAGTCCCCGACTGCCAATAAATCCCCAGATGGCCCTGGCAACTCGCGCAGAGCCTGGGTTTTCTGGAGGGCACAGGGGCGGGTCCCTGTGGTCCTCTTCGTAAGTCGAGAAACCTGCCCCACCTCGAGAAACATCAGGAGGATCTCCCTTCCAGGCGAGATGAGGCCCTTGACCTCCTAGGCACCTCATGGGAAGTCAGCCCATCTCACATGAACCTCGACGGGTTCCTTCACACCCTTGCAGTGACTCCAGAATATCCCGACATTCACGTCTCCTCTCGAAAGGAACACCGAGGTTCCCACCACAACTGAAGAGGAGCCCCGTGTCCCCCTGTTCCGTTTGAGATCAGGATTCCCATCACTGATTCGTCAGGGAAGGATTCCCGCCAGTCCTGTTGCATCTAAAGAGGAGGCGCTCTCCACAAGAGTGTCCAGAGGAACTCCAGGGGTCGCACCAACTGTTCCACTAGCCCCCCAGATGTCTCTGTGCACTCCATCAGAACCTGGTGTCCCTGAGCCACCTCGACAGTCACCACGAAGACTGGCTCACACCTCGGGGGCACGTGTTCCAACCCTGCGGGAAAGCCTCGAGGGGCAGCCCTTAGACTGCTGCGTCACCTCGACGGAAAGCCTGACCCTGCAGCTACAGCTCGGGAGGAAAGCGGAAGTGCACGTCTCCACTCATGAAGAGACCTGACTCCCCTGGGAGCCTCCAGAGGAATTCCACGGTCCAAGTCTGCAGAGGAGAGGAATCCTCAGGTGCCAGACAAGGACATAGGAGCCAGAACTTACTGCCATGGAATCCCCAGAGGCCCCTGGCAACTCGCTTGGAGCCTGGCCTTTCCGGAGGCCTCAGGGGCGGGTCCTTGGGGTACACGTTGTAACACGAGAGCAACATGCCGCAACTAGAGAAACAACAGGAGGATCTCTCCTCCAGGCGAGATGAGGCCCTTGTCCTCTGCGGCATCTCACGGGAAGTCACCCCATCCCTTATGAACCTCGACACGTTCCTTCACACTCTTGTGGCGACTATAGAATATCCCGACATTCACGTCTCCACTCGAGAGGAACACCGAGGTTCCCACCACAATTCAAGAGGAGCCCCGTGTCCCCCTGTTCCGTTTGAGACCAGGGTTCCCATTACTGATTCGTCAGGGAAGGATTCCCGCCTGTCCTGTGACATCTCAAGAGGAAGCGCTCTCCACAAGAGTGTCCAGAGGAACTCCGGGGGTTGCGCCACCTGTTCCACAAGGGCCCCCAGATGTCTCTGTGCACTCCATCGGAACCTGGTGGCCCTGAGCCGCCTCGACAGTCACCCCGAAGACTGGCTGACACCTCGGTGGCACGTGTGCCAAACCTGTGGGGAAGCCTCAAAGGGCAGCTCGAAGACCCCTGTGTCACCTCGACGGGAATCCTGACCCTGCAGCTACAGCTCGGGAGGAAAATGGAGGTGCACGTCTCCAATCAAGAAGAGACCTGACTCCCCTGGGGAGCCTCCAGAGGAATTTCACGGTCCACGTCTGCAGTGGAGAGGAATCCTCAGTTGCCAGACGAGGACCTAGGAGACGGAATTGACTGCCAAGGATTCCCCAGAGGTCCCTGGGAACTCGCTTGGAGCCTGGCCTTTCTGGAGGCCTCAGGGGCAGGTCCCTGTGGTCCACGTGGTAACTCAAGAAGTACCTGCCACAACTCGAGAAACACCACGAGGATTTCCCCCCCAGGCGAGACGTGGCCATTGTCCTCTGAGGCTCCTCATGGGAAGTCACCCCATCCCTCACGAACCTCGACGGGTTCCTTAACACCCTTGCAGTGACTCAAGAATAGGCCAACATACACGTCTACACTCAAGAGGAACATCGTGGGTCCCCCCACTGCTCCAGAGGAACGCCCTGTCCCCCTGCTCTGCTCGAAATCAGGCTAGCTTTCCCTGCTTCTTCAGGGATGGATTGCCGACCGTAGTGTCCAGAGGAACTCCGGGGGTCGCACCACCTTTTCCACGAGCCCCCCAGATGTCTCTGTGCACTCCATCTGAACCTGGTGGCCCTGCACCGCCTCGACTGTCACAGGAGGATTGGCTCCCTCCGCAGTGGCACGTGTTTCAACCCTGAGGAAAGCCTCGAGGGGAAGCCCCAGATCCTTGTGTCACTTCGACGGGAATTCTGACCCTGCAGCTACAGCTCAGGAGGAAATCAGAGGTGAACGTATCCACTGGAGATGAGAACTTACTCCATTGGGGAGCCTCCAGAGAAATCGCACGGCCAAGTAAGCAGTGGAGAGAATCCTCAGGCTCCAGAGGAGGACTTAGAAGCAGGCCCCGACTGCCAAGAAATCCCCAGAGGGCCTTGGCAACTGGCGTGGAGATGGGCCTTTCCAGAGGGCACAGGCACGGGTCCCTGGGGTCCACGTCATAAGTTGAGAGAAACCTGCCACAACTCGAGAAACACCAGGAGGATCTCCCCTCCAGGCGAGATGAGGTCCTTGTCCTCTGCGGCACCTCACCTGAAGTCACCCATCCCTCTGGAACCTCGACGTCTTCCTTCACACCTTTGCAGTGACTCAAGAAGAGCCCGACATACACGTCTCTACTCATGAGGAACATCGAGGGTCCCCTCACAACTCAAGAGGAACCCCGTGTCCCACTGCTCCGCACGAAATCAGGCTTGCTTTCCTTGATTCTTCAGGGATGGATAGCCAACCGTCCCGTCGCATCTCAAGAGGAAGTTCTCTCCACAGGAGTGTCCAGAGGAACTCCTGGGGTCGAGCCACCTGTTCCACGAGCCTCCCAGCTGTCTCTGTCCACTCCATTGGAACCTGGTGGCCCTGAGCTGCCTCGACAGTCACCCCGAAGACTGCCTCACACCTCGTTGGCACGTGTTCCAACCCTGTGGGAAAGCCTCGAGTGGCAGCTCATAGACCCCTGTGTCACCTCGAAGGGAAGACTGACCACGGAGCTACAGCTCGGGAGGAAAGCGGAGGTGCACGTCTCCACTGGAGACGAGACCTGACTCCCATGTGGAGCCTGAGAGGAACTCCACGTTCCACGTCTGCAGTGGAGAGGAATCCTCAGGTGTCAGACGAGGACATAGGAGCCAGAACCGACTGCCAAGGAATCCCCAGAGGCCCTTGGCAACTAGCTTGGAGCCTGGTCTTTCCGGAGGCGTCAGGGGTGTGTCCCTGGGGTCCATGTTGTAACTCGAGAGGAAACTGCTGCAACTCGAGAAACCAGGAGGATCTCCCCTCCAGGCGAGATAAGGCCCTTGTCCTCTGTGGCACCTCATGGAAAGTCACCCCATCCCTCACGAACCTCGACGGGTTCCTTCCCACCCTTACAGTGACCCAAGAATAGCCCATCATTCACGTTTCCACTCAAGAGGAACATCGAGGGTCCCCCCACAACTCAAGAGGAGCCCCGTGTTCCCATGGTCCGCACGAAATCAGGCTTGCTTTCCCTGATTCTTCAGGGATGGATTGCTGACCATCCTGTCGCCTCTCAAGAAGAGGTGCTCTCCACAGGAGTGTCTGGAGGAACTCCGTTTTTCACGCCACCTGTTCCATGAGCCCCTCTGATGTCTCTGTCCACTCCATTGGAACCTGGTGGCCCTGTGCTGCCTCGACTGTCACACCGAGGATTGGCTCCCACCACATTGGCACGTTTTTCAACCCAGAGGAAAGCGTCCATGGTAAGCCCCAGATCCCTGCTTCACCTCGACGGGATGACTGACCCTGCAGCTACATCTCAAGAGGAAAGCGGAGATGCACATCTCCACTGGAGATGAGACCTGACTCCATTTCAGAAACTCCAGAGAAAACACACGGTTCAATATAGGAATGGAGTGAATCCTCAGGCTCCAGACGAGGACTTGGGAAGGCCTCAACTGCCAAGAAATCCCCAGAGGTCCCTGGCAACTCGCGTGGAGCCTGGCCTTTCCGAAGGGCACAGAGGCGGGTCCCTGGGGTACACTTCTTAAGTCGAGAAAAACCTGCGGCAACTCGAGAAAGACCAGGAGGATCTCCCCTCCAGGCGAGATGAGGCCCTTGTCCTCTGCGGCATCTCATGGGAAATCACCCATCCCTCATGAACCTCGAACAGTTCCTTCACACCCTTGCAGTGACTCCAGAATATCCTGACATTCACATCTCCACTTGAGAGGAACACCAAGGTACCCACCACAACTCAAGAGGAGCCCCGTGTCCCCCTGCTCCGATGAGACCAGGTTTCCCATCACTGATTCGTCAGGGAAGGATTCCCGCCAGTCCTGTTGCATCTCACGAGGAGGCACTCTCCACCGGAGTGTCCAGAGGAACTTCGGTGGTCATGCCACCTGTTCCACCATCCCCCGAGATGTCTCTGTCCACTCCATCAGAACCTGGTTACTCTGAGCCGCCTCGACAGTCACCTCGAAGACTGGCTGACACCTTGGTGGCACGTGTTCCAACCATGTGGGAAAGCCTCGAGGGGCAGTCCACAGACCCCTGTGTGATCTCAATCAGAAACCTGACCCTGAAGCTACAGCTCGGGAGGAAAGCGGAATGTGCACTTCTCTACTCAAGAAGAGAACTCATTCCCCTGTGGAGCATCCAGAGGAACTCCACTGTCCACGTCTGCAGTGGAGAGGAATCCTCAGGTAACAGATGAGGACGTAGGATCCGGAACCGACTGCAAAGGAATCGCCAGAGGCCCCTGGCAACTCTCGTGGAGCCTGACCTTTCCAGAGGCCACAGGGGCGGGTCCCTGGTGTCCACGTGGTAACTCAAGAGGAACCTGCCGCAACTCAAGAAACACCAGGAGGATCTCCCCTCCAGGGGAGATGAGGCCCTTGTCCTCTGTGGCACCTCTCAGGAAGTCATCCCATCCCTCACGAACCTCGAGGGGTTCCTTCACACCCTTGGAGTGACTCAAGAATAGCCCAACATACACGTCTCCACTCAAGAGGAACATCGAGGGTCCCCCCACAACTCAAGAGGAACTCCGTGTCCCACTGCTCTGCATGAAATCAGGCTTGCTTTTCCTGATTCTTTAGGGATGGATTACCGACCGTCCCGTAGCATGTCAAGAGGAGGTGCTCTCCACCGGAGTGTGCAGAGGAAAACCGGAGGTCACGCCACCTGTTCCTCGAGACCCGCAGATGTCTCTGTCCACTCCATCAGACCTGGTGGCCCTGATCCTCCTCGATAGTCACCACGAAGTTTTGATCCCACCACGCTGGCACGTGTTTCAACCCTGTGGGAAAGCCTCCAGGGGATGACCATAGACCCCTGTGTCACCTCGATGGGAAGCCTGACCCTGCAGCTATAGCTTGGGAGGAAAGCGGAGGTGCATGTCTCCACTGAAAAGAGATGTGGCTCCCCTGGGTAGCCTCAAGAGTAACCCCACGGTACTTGTCTGCAGTCGAGAGTCATTCTCAGGTGCCAGACGAGGGCTTAGGAGCCAGAACCGACTGACAAGGAATCCCCAGAAGCCCATGGGAACTCACGTGGAGCCGGGCCTTTCCCAAGGGCCCAGGAGTGGGTCCCTGGGGTCCCTGTCGTAAGTCGAGAGGAACCTGCTGTTACTCGAGGAAAACCAGGAGGATTTCCCCTCCAGGCGAGATGAGATCTTTTTCCTCTGCAGCACCTCGCGGGACGTCACCCCCATCCCTCATGAACCATGACGGCTTCTTTAACATGCTTGCAGCGACTCAAGAATATCCTGACATACAGGTCTCCACGAGAGAGGAAAACCGAGGGTCCCACCACAATTCAAGAGGACCCCCTTTCCCGTGCACAGCTCGAGATCAGGCTTCCTTTCCCATCCTCGTCGAGGACGGGTTCCCGACGGTCTCGTCGCATGTAACGAGGAGGCGCTTGACACAGGAATGTTCAGAGGATCTTCTGTGGTCGAGCCACATGATCCACAATACCCCAAGATGTCTCTGTCCATTCCAGAGGATCCTGGTGGCCCTGCACCGCCTCGACTGTCACCCCCAAGATTGGCTCCCACCACGGTGGCACGTGTTCCAACCCTGTGGGAAAGCCTCGAGGGGATGGCCCAGAACCCCATGTCACCTCGACGATAAGACTTGTCCTGCGGCTAGAGCTCGGGAGGACAGCTGATGTGTATGTCTCCACTGGAGACGAGACCTGACTCCATTGGGGAGTCTCCAGAGAAACCCCACAGTCGAATTAAGCAGTGGAGGGAATCTTCAGGCTCCAGACGAGGACTTAGGAGCAGGCCCCGACTGCCAAGAAATCCCCAGATGCCCCTGGAAACTCGCTTCGAGCCTGGCCTTTCCAGAGGGCACAGGAGCGGGTCCCTGGGGTCCACGTAATAAGTTGAGAGAAATCTGTCGCAACTCGAGAAACACCAGGAGGATCTCCTCTCCAGGTGACATGAGGCAATTTTACTCTGCATCACCTCACAGGAAATCACCCCATCCCTCTTGAACCTCGACGGGTTCCTTCACACCCTTGCAGTGACTCCAGAATATCCCGATATTCAGGTCTCCACTTGAGAGGAACACCGAGGTTCCCACCACAACTCAAAAGGAGCCCCGTGTCCCTCTGCTCTGTTGGAGACCACTGTTCCTTTCACTGATTCGTCAGGGAAGGATTCCCGCCAATACAGGGGCATATCAAGAGGAGGCGCTCTGCACTGGAGTGTCCAGAGCAACTCCGGGAGTCACACGATGTGTTCCACGAGCCCTCCTGATGGCTATGTCCACTCCATCGGAACCTGGTGGCCCTGCGCCACCTTGACTGTCACCCCGAGGATTGGCTCACACCACGTTGGCACGTCTTTCAACCCTGTGGGAAAGCCTCGAGGTGAAGCCCCAGACCCCTGTGTCACCTCGACGGGAAACCTGACCCTGCAGCTACAGCTCAGGAGGATTGCCGAGGTGCACGTCTCCATCAAGATGAGAGCTGACTCCCTGAGGAGTCTCCAGGGGAACCCTCCGGTCCACGTCTGCAGATGAGAGAAATCCTCAGGTGTCAGATAATGACTAAGAGCCAGAACTTACTGCCATGGAATCCCCAGAAGCCCATGGTAACTTGCCTAGAGCCTGGCCTTTCAGCAGGGCCCAGGAGAGTGTCTCTGGGGTCCCCGTCGTATGTCGAGAGGAACCTGCCGTAACACGAGAAAAACCAGCAGGATCTCCCCTCCAGGCGAGATGAGGCCCTTGTCCTCTGCGGCACCTCATGGGAAGTCACACCATCCATCATGAACCTCGATGGGTTCCTTCACACCCTTGCAGTGACTCAAGTACAGCCCGACATACACGTCTCCACTGAAGAGGAACATCGAGGTTCCCCAAACAACTTAAGTGGAAACCCTTGTCCCCCTGCTCAGCTCGAGATCAGGCTTCCTTTCCCGGCTTCATCAGGGAAGGGTTCCCGAAAGTCCCGTCACATGCCAGCAGGAGGCGATTGCCACAGGAATTTACGGAGAAAATCCGAGGGTCGATCCACGTGATCCAGGATACCCCCTGATGTCTCTATCCATTCCAGAGGAACCTGGTGGCCCTGTACCTCCTCGACTGTCACCCTGAAGATTGGCTCCCACCACGGTAGCATGTGTTTAAACCCTGTGTGAAAGCCTCAAGGGGAAACCTCAGACTGCTGTGTCACCTCGAAGGGGAGCCTGACCCCGTGGCTACAGCTCAGGAGGAAAGCGGAGGTGCACGTTTCCACTCAAGACGAGACCTGACTACCCTAGGGAGCCTCCAGAAGAACGCCAAGGTCCACGTTTGCAGTGGGGAGGAATCCTCAGGTGTCAGACGTGGACTTAGGAGATGGAACTGACTGCCAAGGAATCCCCAGAGGCACCTGGCAGCTCACGTGGTGCCTGGCCTTTCCGGAGGGCCCAGGAGCAGGTTCCTGGGGTCCCCATCGTAAGTTGAGAGGAACCTGCCATAACTCGAGAAAAACCAGGAGGATCTCCCCTCCAGGCGAGATGAGGCCATTTACCTCTGCAGAACCTCGCAGGAAGTCACCACATCCCTCATGAACCTCGGCGGATTTCTTCACATGCTTGCAGCGACTCAACAATATCCTGACACACAGGTCTCCACGTGAGAGAAACACCGAATGGTCCCGCCACAACTCTAGAGGACACCCATGTCCCTCTGCTCAGCTCAGGCTTCCTTTCCCAGCTTCATTGGGGAAGGATTCCCGACGTTCCCGTCACATGTCAAGAGGCGCTTGCCACAGGAGTGTCCAGAGGAACTCTGGAGTTCGAGCCATGTGATCCATGATACCCCAGATTTCTCTCTCCATTCCAGAGGAACCTGGTGGCCATTCACTGCCTCGACTGTCACCCCGAAGATTGCCTCCCACCACGGTGGCACGTGTTTCAACCCTGTGTGAAAGTCTCGAGGGGAAGCCCCCGTCCCCTTTGTCACCTCGGCGGGAAGCCTGATACTCAGGCTACAGTTAGGGAGGAAAGGGGACGTGCACGTCTCGCCTGGAGATGAGACCTGACTCCATTGGGGAGCCTCCAGAGAAACCCCACCGTCCAAGTAAGAAGTGGAGGGAATCCTCAGTCTCCAGAAGGGGATTTAGGAGGAGGCACCAACTGCCAAGAAATCACCAGATGCCCCTGGCAACTCGCGTGGAGCCTGGCCTTTCCAGAGGGCACAGGGGCGTGTCCCTGGGTTCCCCGTCGTAAGTGGAGAGAAACATGCCACAAGTCACGAAACAATAGGAGGATCTCCCTCCAGGCAAAATGAGGCCCTTGTCCTCTGCGGCAGCTCACGCGAAGTCACCCCATCCCTCATTAACCTCGACGGGTTCCTTTACACTATTCCAGTGACTCCAGAATATCCCGACATTCAGGTCTCCACACGAGAGGAACACCGAAGTTCCCACCACAACTCAAGAGGAGCCCCGTGTCCCCCTGCTCCGTTCGAGACCAGTACTCCTTTCACTGACTCGCCAGGGAAGGATTCCCACCAGTCCTGTGGCACATGAAGAGGAGGCGTTCTCCACAGGAGCGTCCAGAGGAGCTCCAGGGGTCGCACCACCTTTTACACGAGATGCCCAGATGTCTCTGTCCACTCCATCGGAACCTGGTGGCCCTGAGCCGCCTCAACTGTCACCCTGAGGATTGGCTCGCACCACGGTGGCACGTGTTTCAACCCTGTGGGAAAGCCTCGAGGGGAAGCCCATAGACCACTGTGTCACCTCAACGGGAAGCCTTACGCTGCAGCAACAGCTCGGGAGGAAAGGGGAGGTGCATGTCTCCACCCAAAAAGAGACCTGACTCCCTTGGGGAGCCTCGAGAGGAACCCCATGGTCCACAGGTGCAATGCAGAGGAATCCGCAGTTGTCAGACGAGGACTTAGGAGCCGGAACCAACTGACAAGGAATCCACAGAGACTCATGGCACCTCACGTGGAGCCTGGCCTTTCCCGAGTGCCCAGGAGCGGGTTGTTGGGGTTCCTGTCGTAAGTCGAGAGGAACCTGCCGTAATTTGAGAAAAACCAGGAGGATCTCCCCTCCAGTCGAGATGAGGACATTTTCTGCTGCAGCACCTCGCGTGAAGTCACCCCATCCATCATGAACCTCGACGGGTTCCTTCACATGATTGCAGCGACTCAAGAATATCCCGACATACAGGTCGTCATGCGAAAGGAACATCGAGGGTCCCACCACAACTCAAGAGGACCCCCGTGTCCCCCTGCTCAGCTCGAGATCAGGCTTCCTATCTCGTCTTCTTATGGAAGGGTTCAAGATGGTCCCGTCGCATATCAAGAGGAGGCGCTTGTCACAGGAATGTCCAGAGGAACTCCGGGGG
>SJYV01049118.1:0-11655 GCA_006410875.1 Neotragus pygmaeus | reverse complement strand
GTAACTCCTTTCTACATGGGAAAATGGTGTCTATTTTACAAAACTTTTTTCTGTCTCTGAAATTTGTAATTTAAAACTGGTAATTCATAGAGGGAGGAAATTATTCTTCAAACAAGGTTATCAGTTTTTAGATGTCACATAGATGCAATACTGTATAAGAAATGTTTAATTTTAGAAATAGCCCATTTTAACGTTAATAGTAAAATATGCTGTAGGATATTAGTGATCCAAAGAAAGTTGATTTCATCTAATATAAAATCACAGAATCCATTTTGTCGTCGTTGTAGTTTGGTTTCACACATTTCAAGTTTTATTGGGTTTTCTGAGGTTTATGGGGGGGGGACAGAGAATTTTCTAATATCAGAAAAGAAGCAGTATATAAAAAGAAACAATTTAGAGGAGAAGTTGTGAAATGGTTATAACAAAATATTTTCATTTTTCATCACACTAGAATTTTGATGGGAAACTTCTCAACACAAAGATTGATTCTACCCCACTGAGGCAACTCACAGTATTTATCACAGACAGAAGTTTCCTTAAAATAAATATTATGGGTTAATTGTTCTCCAGGCAAGGATACTGGAGTGGGTTGTCATTCCCTTCTCCAGGGGATCTTCCTGACCCAGGAAGTGAACCAGAGGGGATCTTCCTGACCCAGGAAGTGAACCTGGGTCACCTGCATTGCAGGCGGATTCTTTACCAACCGAGCCACCAGAGAAGCCCCCAGATGTGCTGGACCAGGTCAGTTTTTCAGGGGATGACTGACTAGGTCTGGATGAAATTCACTCGGATTTTTAAAATATGTAACATGCTTTTTATCCAGAGTAAAAAACGTAACCAGAGTATAAGATCTCTTCATATGCCCACCCTCTATAGCAAGTGCTTCTGAATGTTGAACACATAATTGGTGTCTTTGAAATCTTGTTCCACACAAACTGTTCTAGAAGCGATGACCTTCATTGAACTCCATGCCAAGCAATGTGACAATGGACAGTGTCTAAAATCTCCAGCATACAAATATTTCACAAAACAGGAAAAGGAAAAAAACAGCATGTCATCTTTTTATTGAACAAACTATTAGGGGCAGAATTATACAGGGTAATTAATGATATCATGGTCAATGTGGGCACAGGAGATCCCATTAATAAATTAGTGTGTAGTGAGTTGGCTGTGGCAAAACTGATGCTTTTTTGAGAACAGAAAAACATCTTTGAGTTTATTCTGAACTCCTCATATGGTGGGGAATGCAGATCACAGAAGGAAGGATGAAAAGTGAAGACTGTCTCCCTCACCCTCTCTAGAGCACCTCGAGCTTGTGTGTGAGTGTGATCGGGCAGTGATATCACCAAGTGTAATGTATTCCTACCCCCCTCAAGGTCAATGTTGCGGAAAGGACGTGCTGCTGTTTATTCTGCAAGTGCATCGGAGGAGATGGCACAAGGGGAGACCCTGGACCAGCAGGGAAAGCGGTGATTTTAGTTGCAATAGTGACTCATTTTATTTGAATATAGTATGTTTTTCAGAAATGAGTTTAGGTAGAAATAAGGGCTCCTAGGTAGAGCCTTTGAGATAACCATTTATCACACTGCTTATATGTCAAATTGGATAAGCTTCTTCTTAGTTTTCTAAATTCGAGTCTTTTTTTTTAAAAAAAAAACCTTTTTATACAAGCATCAAGAGAAAAACTGCTGATAAGTGTAGTTTTGACCTACATGCCAGGTGGAACAACCAAAAGAAAAAAGAGAGAGAGAGAGAGAGAGAGAGAGAAACTGTCTAGATTGTTGATTATCCAGTGTCCTGGCAGTGATGATAAGATGCAGAAAAACCAACTGGAATCTCTTATGTTGAATAACAAAAGCCTCCTAAATAAGGAGTCATTTTAATTTCCATTTTTATTGGCTGTAGTCATTTAAATCAGATAGGGAATAAGTTGTGTTGTCTGCTGAAAAGCTAGATCAGATCACCCTGTCACAGCAAGAGATGCCAAGATATTTCATTCAGCTCTACCCAGACCAAAATACTGCCAGAAATATATAAGTAAAAACAGACCAAGTCTAAAAACAGTTAACCAACAACAGATTCATATATTTCCTAACCCAAAGAAGTTAATGTACCCTTATGTGAAAATATGATTTGGGCTTTGAGGAAATTTTCAAATATGCATAAACATACTATAGATGTGTTTAACAACTTCAGTACTACTTATTTACACATGTGTTGGATTTCGGATAATTTATAGATAGCACTGTAACTTCCGAATCACCATGGCTGTCTCTCGGAAGAAAGTTTTTGCACTAATTATTTCCTGAATGCTTTGATTTCGTGTACAGAGATGGTAGAATTATTTTAAACAGGTATCAGGAAAAATGGAAAGAAATATGTGTGGTCTATTTTACATGTAGCATAAATCCTCAAAAAGAATTTTTAATGAAAAGAGGATAATTCTAGTCTGTCAGGGGCAAATATGGCTGTATTCATTGAATGTTTGTCTAGGAAAAAATACTCCAGCTCTATAAACCCCAGCTCTAAACCCCAGAGAGAGCTATGGAAAATATGTTTCTCACACAACCACCCTTGAGTTATCTGGATACTTGTCTCAAAATTCCATTTATTTTTATGTGTGTAAAAGCAGCTTAGGTTGGGGGGGGGCTGTATTTTGCAAACTCATACTATTCTGCATAAAGTAAAACTGTGAAGTTGAAGAATTCTTGCTTGATTACCTCTGAGTTTTGGTCTATGGAGTGCTAATGTATTCTTCCTTTCCTTATTCCCAGGGACTTCCAGGTTTTAAAGGCAGTGAAGGCTACCTGGGAGAGGAAGGCACCTCTGTAAGTCAAGGATTTTCCAGCTCCATTTATTCCTAAGAACATATCTACACTATGAAAGCATTTGTATCAATTCAGAGGAAAGCGAGAAAAGTCAAGTTCTAAGGATTCACTCACAAAGTCTGAGGTTTTTCCAGGTCACCAGTGTCTTATTAACCCACTGTCCCCTCTTGGACTATCCAGCAACACTGTATAATCAACTCAGTGAAAAACTTCTCTTTTTCACTAAGAGAGTCAAATCACTGCCATTTCCCCCTTCCATTCTGCACGAGTAAACCCACTCACCACACTGGGATCTTGCCCTTTCTTGCATCTATTCATCCATTTACCTTTCCTTCCTTCTTTCCCTCCTTCCTTCCATCCATCCATTTAATAAGTGTATATTAAGCATCTTACAATTTGCCACATTATTCATCAAAGACCTCATCATAAATACACTCGTCATTTATTTAACAGATACATTTTAAGGTATCTCTCCATGTGCCAGGCACAGTGCTAGACCAAGAAATAAAAATAAATAAAGAAAAAAAAGATGGCTCCTATCTCAGGTAAATTCCAGACTAGTGGAAAGACAAATGAGGAACAGTAGGTCTAGTTGTTATACACAAGAACTCTGCTTGAGGTGTATGAGATGCAATGTGATAGGGTGTGGAAGTGCAAATACTGAACCACTTCAGGTGAGAGGAACCTCTCAGCCTGAGAGGAAGGCTGCAGATAGGGGGTAAGGCTTGGGTGGCATCTGAGGACAGATAGAACTTTCTCCAGGCCAAGGGGGGAAGAATATTCTACTACAGGGAGAAAAGTGTGATCAAGGGTGTGTAACTGAGTCAGAGAATTGTGTGTTTGCAGAATGACATATGGTCCACATGGCCAGAATCCAGGACACAGTGAGAGGAGATTAAGTTGTGAGACCCAGAGTTCTGGGAGTCTCAAGTACCCTGAGAAAGACTTGGAGGTGTCTTCCGTTTGATGGGCATCACTTAATGATGTTTAGTTAGTTAGTTCAGCCGCTCGGTCATGTCCAACTCTTTGCAACCCCATGGACTGCAGCATGCCAGGCTTCCCTATCCATCACCAACTCCCAGAGTCTACCCAAACCCATGTCCTGCTGGGGTCCAGCCCTGGTTTATCCAGGGTAATTCAAAGTGGGGACAGAGTTGGTGATTAGGAAAGAATCATTTAATTAGAGATATAAAGATCGATTAGGGAAGAATAGTGTAGTAGGAAAATTAGTGGAGAAAAGATGCTGAATAACTTGGTTTATGCGGAAAACCAATAAAACCCTGAGACAAGGGGTTTGCACCACCTGCGTAGGCCACAGGCGTCTTCCTCATCTCCCAGAGGAGCGAAAACACAAAGTGCCTCCCTGTTCAGATTTTAGAAGCCCAGGCAAAATTAGTAGGCCTGGAGAGCCTCTGTGCTCCAGATGGGAATTCAGCCAGAAAAGAAGAGAACGAGAAATACAACACGAGGGAAACCAGTCTTTCCAGCAACTGGTCTGTTTCTTTATTTCCCAGGGCCGCTTTTATACTTTAAGTCATACATAGAGATAAATGGAAAATACAAAGTCACACGGGGTCAGCAGTCCTGACCNCTCATCTCCCAGAGGAGCGAAAACACAAAGTGCCTCCCTGTTCAGATTTTAGAAGCCCAGGCAAAATTAGTAGGCCTGGAGAGCCTCTGTGCTCCAGATGGGAATTCAGCCAGAAAAGAAGAGAACGAGAAATACAACACGAGGGAAACCAGTCTTTCCAGCAACTGGTCTGTTTCTTTATTTCCCAGGGCCGCTTTTATACTTTAAGTCATACATAGAGATAAATGGAAAATACAAAGTCACACGGGGTCAGCAGTCCTGACCGTTATTGAAACCATGCTTGCTTTCTGCATTCCTTCCGATATACAAAGTTCTCAGGTGATTTACATCATCTTCTGACCAAGAGGCCTGCTAACACTTTATGACCCTTTCTGATGATGATTAGTCCACCAGAAAACGTATTTTCTCCAAAGGTGATTTTTCTTAAGTCAGGCACCACCCTCCGAAGGCACCAGATAAAGTTGCATTCCTACAGGGCAAAGGTGCAGTGGGCTATAATCGAGAAAAGAATTTACTTAGCCTAAGGTCTAACATGATTAATATCAAAGTTAATACTTATTTCCCCTATATGCTAGTTATATCAATTAGTGTGTATAAGGGGCAAGGGATATGGTGGCTTCAGTTCAGTCGCTCAGTCATGTCCAACTCTTTGTGACCCCGTGAATTGCAGAACTAGGCAACCGTTAATCTGTTATATGTCTCTATAAATTTGCCTTTTATGGACATTTCCCATAAAAGCAATAATGCAATATATGTCCTCTTGTTTCTGGCTTGTTTTGCTCAGCATGATGTTTTTGAGGTTTGTGCACAGTGTCATAGGCATCAATAGTTTGTTTCCTTTTATTACTGGAAAGTGTTCTGTCACATGGATGCAGTACTTTCTATCTCCATTCATCAATTGAGGGGCTGTTTAGGCTTTTTCTAATTTTTGTCTCATATATATATGGCTGCTAAGGACATTTGTGTGCAAATCTTTGTATGAATATATATTTTCCTTTTTTTTTTTGGACTGATATCTAAGAGTGGAATTCTTAGGTCCATTTGCCACGATGGCTAACTCGCTAATACTATACTAACAATTTTCTAACTTCTCAAAAGAATCTGTATTTAGAAAGTTTATGGCATCTCCCACCTCTCACGGTTGGGAGGCTGTGAACAATCACATGTGGCCGGACAAACCTGTCAGGCAGGTTAGAGAGACATCAGAGGAGATTTTGGACTGAAACACTCTTGTTACACCCAGGACATTTATTAACTGGGGCTCTAAGTTAGCTCCTTTTCAGAGAGAGGTGGTGGGGTATAGCCCCCCATAATGTCAGAGCTGTAGGTGAAAGCATAATGCAGTAAGGTAGGCAGACTCTGGTTTGGGGGGTAGATGCTCGAGAATGTCCAGGGGGACCCCTGAGGCCTGATCCCGCCTTTGCGTATGCCAGGCCTCCTTCCTCATGACCTTTGCCATGGGCGGGATACCTCACACTGGCTCCCAGCAATGTCCATTGAGTCACTGATGCCATCCAACCATCTCATCCTCTGTCGTCCCCTTCTCCTCCCACCTTCANCGTATGCCAGGCCTCCTTCCTCATGACCTTTGCCATGGGCGGGATACCTCACACTGGCTCCCAGCAATGTCCATTGAGTCACTGATGCCATCCAACCATCTCATCCTCTGTCGTCCCCTTCTCCTCCCACCTTCAATCTTTACCAGCATCAGAGTCTTTTCAAATGAGTCAGTTCTTCACATGAGGTGGCCAAAGCAGGGAATTTCAGCTTCAGCATCGGTCCTTCCAGTGAATATTCAGGACTGATTTCCTTTAGGATGAACTGGTTGGATCTCCTTGCAGACCAAGGGAGTCTCAAGAGTCTTCTCCAACACNCATGAGGTGGCCAAAGCAGGGAATTTCAGCTTCAGCATCGGTCCTTCCAGTGAATATTCAGGACTGATTTCCTTTAGGATGAACTGGTTGGATCTCCTTGCAGACCAAGGGAGTCTCAAGAGTCTTCTCCAACACCACAGTTCAAAAGCATCAATTCTTCTGCACTCAGCTTTCTTTATAGTCCAACTCTCACACCCATACATGACCACTGGAAAAACCATAGCCTTGACTAGATGGATCAGATGGACCAACAAAGCCAGATGGACCTTTGTTGGCAAAGTAACATCTCTGCTTCTTAATGTGCTGTCTAGGTTGGTCATAGCCTTCCTTCCAAGGAGCAAGCATCTTTTAATTTCATGGCTGCAGTCACCATCTGCAGTGATTTTGGAGCCCCCAGAAATAAAGTCTGTCACTGTTTCCACTGTCTCCATGATGTTCAAGCACAGGATTACAAATGGCTAGGACATGGGTTAAGAAAGCGTGCTCAGGCAACATCATGGAGGATGGCAAGGTAGGGATTTCAGGTAGAAGTCTTGCAGCAGCAGGTGGAGGACAAAATTGAGGGCAGTGTGAATGGATATGTTAAGGAGGTTGAATGGATGTACCTTGGTGACCACTTGGGGGGAGAGTGGCTGAGGATGACATCTTTGTTTCAGCTCACAAGACTGCACCAGCTGGTGGGATTACCAAGGATCACAGGAGTGGTTTTAGGTTAAAGATAGAAAGAGAGAAAGGGAAGGAATTTGGTCAAGAAATCTGCCCCTTGCTTAGGTCATACCTAGAGCATCATGCCCCAATGTCTCATCAGTTCTTCACTGTCTGTTCCCAGAATGTCTTCTGAAATCTTGAGAATGCATTTATCTGCCAGTTGTATGTCCATTTTACTGAGATACTACCCCACCCTGGAGAGCATCCAGGTGGGATCCAACACAGAGGGCTGTCATCAGAGTAGCTCTGATTTACTTCCACTGACAGTTTTTATAAGCATGAATTCTGAGTTATAAACCCATGAGCAGTTGCACTTTTTTTATCCAACACGAAGGTCATCAGATTTCCAGGACAGGTTCCAGGTGACGATAGGAAAAACGCGTCTGAATCTGTGCTCTTCCTTAGGGAGAAAGAGGAGCCGGTGGACCCGTGGGGGAACAAGGTACTAAAGGATGCTATGGTGCCAAAGGCCCCAAGGTAAGGACTGCTCGGAGCACCGTGAGGGCTTCCCAACGTTAGCTCCTGGTCCTGCACTAACCCCTGCTGTCCTTTCTATTTCCAGGGAAACAGGGGACTAAATGGACAGGAGGTATGGTGCCAAACATCATTTATCTGCCCATCTGTTACCTAGAAATATTTTTATTTTTGAGGTGATTGACTAGTAGATTGTACAAATGAAGCTTTGTTGACCTTTTTTTTTATTGCTAATCATTTCATTTTGTTTACTAATGCATGTTGTTGCAGACAATGTTTGTTTTTGGTTGACAATTTCTATGACTCAATAATCTTTAATATGACCCTGGGCCAGCCTAGCAAAGAGTGTGTATATAGAACACAAAATGTGACTTTTTATTTGGTGTCTGGCTTCTTTCCACGTAAATGCAGTGCTCTGTATTCTGAACACATCTGTCTTTTTAGGGAGAAGTTGGGGAAAGTGGAATTGATGGCTTAAATGGAGAACAGGTAGAACCTTCTCTTTATATCATGAAAACCCTCTGAGCTAGTTTTCATTAAGAAAATGAGAATTTGAGTTTATTGTTCTCTGTGTTTTAGGGTGACAGTGGTCTTCCTGGAGCAAAAGGAGAAAAAGGCAATGAAGGAGCCCAGGTAGGCATTCAATAAAGGGACAACGTAGAAACTGTACTGGGGATTCAAGGTGTGACAAACAGTAAGACAGTCACACCAGGTAGAGCTGTCAGCTAGGATCATGAAGGTGTTTTAGGATAACCAGAAGACCTCAACTGCACGCAACAAGAAACATTAATTTCTGATGTGTCTGAGAAGTTCAGCTGATCTAGGTAGCACGTGGCTGACCTTGGCTCATGTGTCTGTAGGTTGGCTGGGGGCTTTGTTTCAACTGTCTCTTATTATTCTTCTGGGAGCAGAGAGCTGCCCGGCCTTTTGTGGCTGTGGCTGAAGCGCAAGGGAGCAAGTAGAAACACACAAGCTCTCTCGAGGCCCCTTGGGGCCTAGGCTTGGAACTCTCATGGCTACACTGTAGATCTTACAAGTAGATCTTATTCTGTTGACCAGAATGAGTCACGACCAAACTCGAGGGTAGGGAGTCAAATATGGATAATCTCTCTGAATCTCAGTTGCCTCATCAAAAGAAGGATAAAACCAATACCTGGTGCACACAGTAGTTATAAAATAATGGACAAGACAATGAATCTGTCTGGAACAGAGAATTTACCACTGTGGCAAATAACTGTGGCGACTGTTAAATTATTCACATGGTGCCCGAAACTATTGGTTGTTCCTTGTCTTTACAAAATAACTTTAGTAAGAAAACATTTAATAATTTAAATCGGGGAGAAGATAAGCTCCTTGTTTTTATTAATGTCACTTAAAATTCTTGTCCTTCTTCTCCTTTGTGTTGACTTCAGGGAATACCGGGAGAGAGAGGGATTTCTGGGGACCATGGCGCAAAGGGCTTGCGTGGAGACCCAGTAAGTGTGCTTGGACCGAGGGGCTGCAAACTGACGTCACGTCAGGGCTCATTTCCCATCAGCGCTTCTGGTGGGAAGAGGGAGCGCTACTTTAAAGCATTACTGTGGCAGTTCTGAGTTGAAATCGTCATGGGCACAACTGTTTAGAGTTTTAAAAGCAAGTCCCTTGTGCCTGATACTCTTCATGTCCGAGATGAGTATGGACAGTGAGACAGTCTTGCCACTGTTTGCATATGTAAATTTTGAGAAAACATTTTCAGAACTTTCTTGTGCCTCAGAACTATGAAGGAATTCCACTTCATTCCATTATCTTCCTCAGGGTACCTCAAAATATGGACAGGATGAAAGAATTGGAGCCGTCTCTTTTTTCTCTTCTTCAAGAATCTTTCTCCACTGAGAATATTAGCTTCATTTCTTTGAGTCCAAGTCAGCTAAAAGTATATTAGGCAAAACGTATAACCCAGAAATACCTGATTTAATGGGGATGCAACCCAGCTGAGCAGGCATAACCTACAACAAAACAAACAGGACGCATGCCAGCCTGGGGGATATGCCACGTCCACTGGACATCGGTACTCCAGGACTTTGATCACCAACACGTCAATCTTCAAAATCTTAATGAATTAGGATTTTGCAGGTTTTTTTAAACATTCATTAAAACTTTAGAAGTTGAGATTAAAATTGTGTATACAATGTGATGTCTATATAACGTTGCATAAGTTTAAGATGTACAACAGGTTAGTTTGATATATTTACATATTAGGATGACCATCTTAGTGTTAGCTAAGCCCTTTAACAGGTACATAATTATCACATTTTTTGTGTGGTAAGAATATTTAAAACCTGGTCTTTTAGCAACTTTGGAGTGTATAGTACAGTATCACAGCCTATAATCACCATGCTATTCATTAGATCTCTTGAATTAATGTTAAGCTGTATCATGCATCAGAAAATACACATATTATGAGTACACAGCTTGATGACTATGAATACCCTGTGCACTCACCACTCGGGTAAAGAAACAGAACATCAGACAAGAGGAGAATAATGCCCAAACCCTCTCAGGTATTAGTCACAACCAGCCCTCCCTAAGGTAATCACACTGTCTCAGGACCATGAATTAGTTTTACCCATTACTGAACTTTTCACTGGTATTATACAGGATGTACTTTTCATTCCCAGCTTCTTTGCTCAAGTATATACTTGTGAGATAAATCGGTGTGGTGAATATCAGCAGTTCATTCAATTCTACTCAGCTGAGTTAGGTTCAGTTCAGTCACTCAGTCATGTCCAATTCTTTGCCCCAGGAACCGCAGTACACCACACTTCCCTGTCCATCACCAACTCCCGGAGCTTGCTCAAACTCACGTCCATCAAGTCGGTGATGCCATCCAACCGCCTCATCCTCCCCTTCTCCTCCTACCTTCAGTCTTTCCCAGCAACAGGGTCTTTTCTAATGAGTCAGTTCTTTACATCAGGAGGCCAAAGTATTGGAATTTCAGCTTCAGCATCAGGCCTTCCAATGAATATTCAGCACTGATTTCCTTTAGGATGGACTGGTTTGATCTTGCAGTCCAAGGGAGTCTCAAGAGTCTTCTCCAACACCACAGTTCAAAAGCATCAATTTTTTGGCACTCAGCTTTCTTTATAGTCCAACTCTCACATCCATACACAACTACTGGAAAAACATAGCTTTGACTAGATGGACCTTTGTTGGCAAAGTAATGTGTCCACTTTTTAATATGCTGTCTAGGTGGGTCATAGCTTTTCTTCCAAAGAGCAAGTGTCTTTTAATTTCATGGTTGCAGTCAACATCTGCAGTGATTTTGGAGCCCGAGAAAATAAAGTCAGTCACTCTTTCCGTTGTTTCCACATCTATTTGCCATGAAGTGATGGGACCGAATGCCATGATCTTAGTTTTTTGAATGATTAATACTTTATTGTGTGAATATGCCTTGATCTGTTTCTCCATTCTGTTATTGATAGATATTTCAGTCATTTCAGATTTTGCTTTTATAAATATTACTGATATATACATTCTTGTATGTGTCTTTCATACACATTTCTATCGGGTCTATACTTTGGGAGTAGATTGGATGATATTCACTTAATCTTTACAGCCAAACAGTTTTCCAAAAAGTTTGCACTGATTTATACTCCCACTATCAATGTACCAAAGCAGTGTACCACAGCCATCAGTTCAGTTCAGTCGCTCAGTCGTGTCCGACTCTTTGCTACCCCATGATTCGCAGCACGCCAGGCCTCCCTGTCCATCACCATCTCCTGGAGTTCATTCAGACTCACCACAGCCATCAGAAACCCTAAAATGTATAAAACTAACAATACTCAGTGCTGATAAGGGTGTGGGGCAACTGGGAATGTCACAGGACCCTAACCCTAACTCTTCCTCCAGGACACAGTGGTTGTTCAGAGAAAGAATTCTGTACAATACATACTGACAAATATCAATGTTATGTATGCACTGGAGATAACTCTATTCAAAAAGCAGAGGAATTTGCACTTGAAGATCACACTGACATATGATAATACTCTGATAACCCAAGAGTTTTAAACAACTTCAAAGTGTCTAATTAGAAATAACAATCTATCCACAAATAAGGGTCATGAAGAAATCGTAGTTCAAATGCAAAGACATTTCAGTCATTGGTATACGATGGGAAAAAATTTACTTAGGGTGTTGCTAT
>SJYV01049115.1:0-12194 GCA_006410875.1 Neotragus pygmaeus | reverse complement strand
AGTGTTGTGCAAACAAGGACCAACGACTGTTAAACAGCCTTCAGCACATTCATCCTCTCTGAGGAAGCAACTTTAACATGTACATGTTCCCGTTCACCTTTTTGTTTATTAAGCTCTAATGGTTATTATAAACACCGGCCAACAGGCAACACAGCCGAAAGCGAAGGCAAATCTCGGATGTGTGACCGAGGTCCCTCTCAGCGATGCTGTTGGGCGACTCTCCCAGTTTAGCGTCTCGTATTGTTCTGGTTTGTTTTCGGTCACAGTGATTCCCTTAGTGCCACTGTGGGTGCCATAATGCAGAGGGACATCAGGCGGTGAATGAAGACAGAGGCAGTGTAAACAAATGGAGCTCTTTCTTTCCTTGCCCGTCCATTGTACTGTGAATGGGCCTTCTGCACTCTGCTGCTAGGAAACGGCTTTGCAAAGCCCTACTCCAGTAAATGGTCTGGAGAGAAAGGGACCCCAATAAACAGCCTAAGTATTGGAGAAAAAAGAGGGACAAATTTAGGCAAATGTTCTTTCACCTTCACATCAGCACATTTCCTAATCTCCAAATGTAAGACATACTTTTGAGTTTTCAACAGTTTCCTTCCTTCTTGTCATTTTAATTCTTGTTCCCTCCCCTCCCCCACCTCACAGGAAACCCGGAGTGGGGACAGCACTGGCTGGCCATGGAGAGGTGTCGTAGGAAAACAGAATGGGGCCCACGGCTGTTTCTCAATAATCATCACTAATGATTGTAAACTGTTCTGAAAAGGGATGCATGGAGGTGTTGCCAGGTACGTAGGGTCCATGGTTGGTGAGTCTCAATACTTAAGGAACAATCACAAACCATAAATTGTTCTTGTGGTAGTTCATGTAGCTGTTTTCAGGTCAAATAACAGCTTGAGTACGTTAGGGAATGACCCACCACCACCAGCACCTGCATTTCTCACGGGCTTAAACAAAGTCGTAGGTTACCACTGAACCAAAGACTGTCAAGGCACGTGGGAAACCACGACTGGCTTATCTCAGTCAGAGTTCACAGCTGGGGCTACTCTCAGACCCAAAGCCATGGCAATGAGGACGCCAGTTCAGTCATTTATTCATTCGCCCACTCACTGCTCAAGGGGCTGGAGGTCGAGTGAAATCAGACCTGCTTTCTGCCACTAGATGAATGGTGCAAGGAGAGAAATGTTCCCTGGTCTTTAATTTTCAGAAAGCTTGTGTAGGATTGTCTTCAATGTTTGAATAGAATTCACCAGTTGAGACCACCAGGGTCTGGAATCTTGTTGGAATATTGTTACTTACAAATTCAACTTAATATAGGGTTTAAGAGAGAGAAAGTTACCCAGATTTTCTACTTGTTCGTTAGGTTTGGTAAGTAATTCATTTGGTTCAAGGAATTTCTTTTATCTGCCGCTGCTGCTGCTGCTAAGTCACTTCAGTCGTGTCCAACGCTGTGCGACCCCATAGACGGCAGACCACCAGGATCCTCCGTCCCTGGGATTCTCCAGGCAAGAACACTGGAGTGGGTTGCCATTTCCTTCTCCAGTGCATGAAAGTGAAAAGTGAAAGTGAAGTCGCTCGGTCGTGTCCGACTCTTAGCGACCCCATGGACTGCAGCCCACCAGGCTCCTCTGTCCGTGGGATTTTCCAGGCAAGAGTACTGGAGTGGGGTGCCATCACCGTCTCCATCATCTAATCTAAAGGTGTTCAAATAGCCTCCTTTTAACCTCTTCAATCTTAGTAAATCTGTGATACCATTTCTTCCATCCTTAATATGGGTAACCCATGTCTCCTTTCTATCATGATCAATTTAGCTAAAGCTTTATCAATTTAGTTGATCTCATCAAAGATCAGTCTTCAAGAATCTTCATCCTTCACTTCCTGTTGCTTAATGTCTGAAAATAGTAATTTCATATATTTTTATCTAGTTTTCTAGTTGTTTAGAGTGGAAGGAACAGTTCTGTAGTAATTATTCCTTCATGGACAGAAGCTGGAACAGTTACAGTACTTTGGGCTGCAGGTGAAAACTAATATTCTTAACTGTAAGGAAAAGACTTCATCTCACAGAATAAGGAGGTAGAGTGGTCTGAGTTAATGTTTGGCTCAACCACATCTCAAGACACAGAGTACTCCCATCTGTCTGCCCCACCTTCCCTGTCTTGTTGGCATCCAGCATGGATGAGCTCTCTCTAGTGGCCGCATGAAGCCTTTAGGGATCCAAGAAGTCATAAACAGACATGAGGGTAGCAGGTAGAGGAAGGGGTGGCTCTTTCAGGGCTAAAGCAATTCTATATTTCATGTCGATCACCCATGTAGAATTGTTTTCATGGTTGTGGCCTTTTTTCTTGCCAAAATTTTGGGAAACATTTTACTCTCCCTTAACTTCTCCCTACTTTCTACCTGCAATTTTCTTCCTTTTCCCCGTTTTCCTGTTTTATGTAAATCCTTCATCCTCTGTTTTTAGGTTCTCCCCAAACTGATAAATCTGATGTGTACAACAATAAGGCACAGGAAAGTGTTTCTAGATATGACACAGAAGGCGGGGAAAAGGATGCAAACAGTCACATGTATATGTCTGTGCTCCTTTTACACTGATTTCTATGTACAATTTTTCTTTTAATATCCTAGGAAAGAGACCTGGAAATAATTTTTGACTTCTCCTCCCCTTCACTGTAATGTATTGTAGTCATAAAAATTTTTAAGAAACTGTTAGAATCTAGACAGATTTGAGTTTGAGTAATAATTGTGCAACTATCACTGTACATGCAACTTACTTTTTAAAACTTAATGTATTTTCCTATTATCAATGTAATATGCCTACAGATTTTAAAATTCAAATAGTACTTCTAGGTTTACAACAAAAACAGAGGTATTTCCCACACCATGCATTCTCAATTTTTTCCTTTCTCTTTACCTCATAGCTATTTTGTTTGAAATTTACTCATGTTTCTTAAAAAAAAACTTTCTAATGGTATGTTTTTCAGTTGTGCACATTGTCTATAAACTTCCAACTCTAGAAACTGAAGGTTTAACACTTCCACAGGATTTCCTAGAGACACACAGTTATGAATCCATAGACAATCGCCTCTCATTTTTTCAAAAAGTTACAGCACCTTTTTCATTAGGTTACCATTACTTACCTCATTAAAATTATGGAATCATTATTCACAGCTGAGGCATATGCTATGGTTACATTTTCTTCTTTGTACAATTTGTCTTTACTGGATTCAACAATTGCCTAATTTGCTTATTGACTTTTTTATGTATCCATTACATGGTGTCACCAAACTCTGTAGATCTCCTCTTAAAATATTCAAACACCCCAGGCATTCTATGGACTGACTTTTCCTGGAGATGTGTGTCTAGATTTTGTCCTGAGGTTTCCCTTCTCTCTTCACTTGGATTCCCTACTGTCTGGATCCTAAATATTCCTTTTTCATGGCCTCTTAAATTTTGGAGAGTATCCTCCAGCAGGTATCTGAGATAAAGTATTTGGTAGATAATTTTTTTGAACTGTGTATCTGAAAAAAATCTTTACCCCCACACTTATAACTAATATTTTGATTTTGAATAGAATTCCATGTTTTATTTTTTTTCAGAATTTTGAAACTTAGTGCTCCACTGAATTTCAGTTTCCTGGAATTCTATTGAGACTTTCCATGCCATCCTGGTTTCCAATCCCTAAATGTATCCTGTTTTTCCTTATGGAAACTCTTTAAGGCCCTTTATCCCTGGTATACTGACATTTTGTGATACTGTGCCATCCTCTGAATCTTCATAGGTTTGTTGTGCTGGGCATTGTTGGGTCTCTTTCTTATGTTTTCCTCTTTCTCGCTCTTTTTTTTTTTGTTCTATTATCCAAGAGTCATCATCAAATTTATCTTCTCTTGAATCAATTTTTAACATTTAAATTATTGGTTTAAAAAATTCTCAAGAGCTCTTATTTTCTGAATGCTCTTTGATATACTTTTTCTTTCACTATTATCTCCAAAAGCTGCAGATAATAAACTTTTTTTCCTCTTCAAAGTTTGTTTTTTTCCTATTTATCCTTCCCATTTTTCTCAAATGTCTGTTGACCCTTGATCATCTGTATTAGGAGGGAGGCAGAGGTGTTTATTTGAAGTTCTGTGGGGTAGAACCAAGTGCTGCTACGTGGTAAGGACTGGCACAGGGCAATGAGAGGGAGCTTTGGTCAGCTTGCTGCCTCGGCCTCCACAATCTGGCCCCATGTCTGCACTGCGTGTGTCTCCTGCTCCTCAAGTCTACGGTGCCTGGCTGCTCCTCACAATACCTGAATCCCTACCTCCATCTCTTTCCTAGGTTTGCTCTTTCTGCCTATAAGTCCTTCCTCTTCTCATCCAGCCTCAGATCCTACCCTCCTTTCCAGGTTCAACTCTCACAATGTCTCCTTGCTGCCTTTCTCATCCACGTTATAAAACCCACTCTCGTTTGTTCGCTGATGTTTGAAGTGTTCGTCTCCCCAGCTACACATGCACTCATGACTAGAGACCATTTCACATACTGTTTGTCTGACCCTATGGCACCCAACCAGTATTAGGTGTTTAGTAAGTACTGTTTGATTTTAGAAAAAAATACCAACAAGAAATAACTCTTATAGAGGGAGTGGACAGAGCCCTTCCTAAATTAATACATAGGTAATTTCTTTTTTTGCCATGCCACAGCACTTGGGATCTTAGTTCCCTGACCAAGGATCCAACCTGTGCCGCCTGCAGCAGAAGCAGAGGGCGAATCGCTGGATCACGAGGGAGGTCCCATCAATTTGTTAATGTATTTTGACTGCTTGATCTACAAGAGTCTCAGCAGGAACAATATCTGACCATGTTACTTCCCAGACGGAAAGTAAGCTCTCTGGGGCTATATGTCATGTGCAGAGACAGGGTTTGAGACGCATCTTAAGTAACTTGATTTTATTAATTGAAGTTTGCCAAGTATTTAAAAATAAATTAGATTGGTTTCAAAGTTATTCTGTCATCACACCTGGCTACCAAAATATTCTCTTGGTTGTAAATAGAAGACTGGCGTTGTGACTCGAGGAACGGGAATCGCTTATAATCTGAAGGCTGCCTATCTCCCAGCCCAGGGGAGCACGTCCTTAACATGAACGTTACTGGCCTCAAAGTAGCTACCAAAGCAAGGCCGAGATGGCGGCTTCCTTCCAATGAATATTCAGGGTTGATTTCCTTTAGGATTGACTGGTTTGACTTTCATGCAGTCCAAAAGGCTCTCAAGTGTCTTTTTCCAGCACCTCAATTCAAAAGCATCAGTTCTTCAGCACTCAGCCTTCTTTACGGCCTGATGCTGAAGCTGAAGTGCTAATACTCTGGCCACTGGCTCCGGAAGAGCCATCTCATTGGAAACGACCCCGATATTGGAAGAGACTGCGGGCAAGAGGAGCAGGGGGAGACAGAAGGTGAGATGGTTGGATGGGATCACTGACTCAATGGCCATGAGTTTGAGCAAACTCCCAGGACACGGTGAAGGACACGGAAGCCGGCCTGCTGCAGTTCTTGGGGTCAGAGTCAGACTAAACAACAACATGGCTTCCAGAGTCCAAATTCCTTAACGTGAGACGCATCCTCGCTTCCTCCCCTGCCCTGGCCGCCGCCCTGGGCTCTCGCCCCATTCCGGACCGCAGGTCTGCCTACGAAGAACCGCAGGCTCCAGAACAGCTCGGGGAGCTGTCGCCGCCACAGCCATGTTAGCGCGGCTCCCCTACCCAGCGCTTGCCGTGCTCCGCCACGTCCTCGCTCAGCCCCAGCTGGGAAGCGCAGGCCTCCTCCCAGGCGGACAGATGGCAAGGTGGACAGGGCGCCAAGCCTGACAGTCCACCCGTTCAGGAACCCCGCCGCCCGCTCCTCCAGGCCCAGGGCTCAGGTCCAGCCTCCCGTCTCCCTGCAGCTCACCCCATCACCTCAGCGCTCTCAGGCCAAACTGCGCCGTACGGCCCCGACCTAACGTACCGCCGCTGCGCCGCCCACAGCACCAACGGGTACGCCTGCGGAAGCCGAGCGAGTCGTGACCGCGACCTCGGAAGCACAGCGCGGTTTCCGTGGCAACGGGCGCGGCGCCGGAGGCGGTGCCACCACGCGCTCTCAGGCGCCTGCGCGTGGTGCTCCCGGCCGGCGGCGCAGGCCCCGCCCCCGCGCGGGCGGGGCGGCCTCGCCACGGGAAGCGGAAGTGCTCACAGCTGCTGAGGGCCGAGGGCGGCGTGGGCGCGTCTCCGGTGTCCTGGCGCGTCTCTAGGTAGGGCTGGGCCTGCGGGGCTGTCGTCTCATCTCTGAGGATGCACTCGCGATTCGGCGCCGTCGCGGTCCCTGAACCGCGCCTCCCTGACCGCTCGACCCCACAGCTGGGCGCCCTGCCTGATCCCCCCCGGCCGCCACCCTGGCCCGACCCCTCAGGAAAGAGGCGTGTGGTTCCGGGTCCCCGGTGACCCTGTCCGCGGTCGCTGGGGGAGGCGTCCTCTGACCTCTGCACGTGCGACTCCAAACTTGAGCGCCTCCCACCAGTTACCCATCATTCCTGAGCTGGGGCTCCAGCACCCAGCTAGCACCATCCCCTCGGGGGAAGAAAGGCCTGCGGGATGATTCTTTGGTGGCTGAGAACATACATAGTTTGTCCTAGACGGCCAAGGAGGGGACAGAAGTCTGTACTGGAGGGGGGATTCTAGCTGAGCTTCGAGTAAGTAGAAGTTGAGACGTGCTGCGGGCAAGAGGCCGTTCATTATTGCAGCAGAAACGGTGCTTACCACATGCAGGTTTGAGACTGTCGGACATATTCCGGAAAATATAGGTTGCTTAGAGTTGGGGTTGGCAGGAAGCTTGGGAGACTTGTGCTCACTCAGTCCTGTTTGACGCTGCGACTTTATGGACTATAGCCTGCCAGGTTCCTCCGTCCATGGGATATTCCCGGCAGCCAGGCTCCTCTATCCGTGGGTTTTTTTTCCCGCAAGAAGACTGGAGTGGGTTCTTCCCAACCCAGGTATCAAACCCATGTCTCTTGAGTCTCCTGCATTGCAAGAGGATTCTTTATCACTAAGCCACCAGGGAAGCCCCTTTGGGAGAACTAGGAACAACAGCAGATGTGATCAAATAAGTGATCAGATCTTAGTATTAAAAGAGTCATCTGGCAGGTGTACTTACTGGTGGTGGTCCGAGATGACTATGTGTGATAAGATGGCATTTGCAGTCATTTAGGGAAGAGAATTTTTAGGACTGAAAATTTGGAAACGGTAGTGGGGAGAACTTGGAAGTGAGTCTGATGTGGGGAAAAGTGAGGTGGTATTTCAAGTGACTGCCACATTTTTGACTTGAGCACTTGAGACAGTTTGAAGAACGGGAGGCAGGTCTGCAGCATCAGTCTCCTCACCTCTCCCCTCCCAAATGTGTTATGCTCTGTGTCCTCGGTGTTTGCTGTGAACCTTGTGCTTTGTGCTCTGTTGCTGTTGTTTCTGAACCATGGCCTCCCAGCACCGTGTGCTCTCTGACCTGTGCATGTTTGGACCTTGCTGTTGGGAGCACCCCACCCCACTACAGTGTCACACATTCTCTGTGTATTGATTTCCCAGGCGTCTGCCATCTCTCGGGTTACTGGAGTGGCTTTCTCCCAGCCTGGCCATCCCTCACTCTCAGAGGCCTGGCAGTGCCTCGCTTGGTGCGTTGTGTTCATGTGAAGCGTGAGGCCTCCTTGGTTGTGTCACGCTGCTCATTGCCACCCGTGCTGCCTTCTGACTGCCTTACCTCCCCGTTTCTTGTGTGACCCCTAACCACTTAGCTTTCTAGACACAGAAATATCTAATGACTTCTGGCTGATGGATTTCTCACTGAGAAATGAGAAGACCGAAGTAGGTGATGGCTCAGGTCACGTTCAGTTGTTACTCTTCTGAGGTTCTGCCTACTCCCCGAGCCTGAATCAGTGGCATTCATGGGGCAGATTTTACTGTAAAGCGAATAAAGTTCAGACTTCAGAGTCTTCACTTTCATGGGCCCCTTACAAGGCACTGGGAAGGGCCTCAGTGGTTTTTAGTTTATAATTGCGTGTGTGTGTGTGTTTAAAGAAGGGCCTCAAATTCTTAAGTGTCAGCCCCCCACAGTGCTTGGATCCCTTTAGTTATCTCCTATTGTCTTGGTTTTGTGTTCCTGTCCTTTACTTTCCCTTCCCCACCTCCCATTCCTCCTTGTGTGTGCTTCTTACTGAGGCTTAGAGAGAAGCCACTAGTCATAGCAAACACCCTTTTCCAGCAACACAACAGATGACTCTACACACGGACATCACCAAATGGTCGATTACAAAATCGTATTATATTCTTTGTGCCCAAAGATGGAGACGGTCTATACAGTCAGCAGAAATAAGACCTGAAGCTGACTGTAGCTCAGATCATGAGCTCCTTATTGCAAAATTCAGGCTTAAATTGAAGAAGGTAGGGGAAACCACTAGGCTATTCACGTGTGACCTAACTCATATCACTTGTGATTATACACTGGAAGTGATGGATTGATTCAAGGGATTAAATCTGGTAGACAGAACGCCTGAAGAATTATGGATGGAACATCATAATACTGTACATGAGGCAGTGACCAAAACCACCCCCAGAAAAAGAAATGTAAGAAGGCAAAGCAGTTGTCTGAGGAGGCCTTACAAATAGCTGAGAAAAGAGAAGAAGAGAAAGGGAAAGATACATCCAACTGAATGCAGAGTTCCAGAGAATAGCAAGGAGAGATGACTTTCTTAAATGAACAATGCCAAGAAATAGAGGAAAAACAATAGAAAATGTGAAAAACTAGAGGTCTCTTCAAGAAAGTTGAAGATGTTGAGGAAACGTGTTACTCAAGGATGGGCATGATAAAGGACAGGAACACTAGGGACCTAACAGAAGTAGAAGAGATTAAGAAGAGGTGGCAAAAATACACAGAAGACTGATGCAAGAAAGGTATTATGACCAGGATAGCCATGATAGTGTGGTCACTCACCTAGAGCCAGACATCCTAGAGAATGAAGTCAAGTGGACTTTAGGAAGCATTACTACAAACGAAGCTAGTGGAGATGATTAAATTCCAAACAAAGATTAAATTCCAGCTGAGCTATTTACTAATAAAATGCTGAAAGAGGGTGCTGTTTAAGTGCTGCATCAATATATTAGCAATTTGGAAAACAGCAGTGGTCACAGAACTGGAAAAGGTCAGCTTTCATTCAAGTCCCAAAGAAGGGCAAGGTCAAATAATGTTTCAAGCTTTTGCTTGAAAATGTTTCATTTTGCATGCTAGTAAAGCTGTGATACGTGAACTGTGAACTTCCTGATGTTCAAGCTGGTTTTAGAAAAGGCAGAGGAACCAGAGATCAAATTGCCAACATCCACTGGATCATGGAAAAAGCAAGAGAATTCCAGAAAAACATCTATTTCTGTTTTATTGACTATGCCAAAGCCTTTGACTTTGTGGATCACAATAAACTGTGGAAAATTCTGAGAGAGATGGGAATACCAGACCACCTGACCTGCCTCTTGAGAAACCTGTATGCAGGTCAGGAAGCAACAGTTAGAACTGGACATGGAACAACAGACTGGTTCCAAANTTTTTTTTTTTTTTTCTATCTAGGAACCAACCTAGGATCATGCATAGCATTTGGGTAGTCTATCTTTTATCTTTTTTCACAGAACACTTTCCCCACTTTTTATCTTTTATGCTATTATCTTTTGTGAAAAGTCAGGTCACTTGTCATGCAGAGTGTCCTAAATTCTGTATTTGTTTGATTGTTTCCTCATAGTTCGGTTTAGGTGAAAATATTTGGGGCAGGAATAGTACAGAGGTGAATGTAAGTTGTTCCCCTGTTGGTGGTGCTTAGTTTGGTTACTTGTTTAAGATGGTGACTGCCAGATTTCTCCTTTGTAAAGATAAACTTTCCTCCTATTAATTAATAAATCATCTATGGAGTAATACTTTGAGACCAAGGTTTCAGCATCCATTGATGACACTTGCCTAAATTACTTACTACACTGATGGCTACAAAATTCCCATGATCCTCCTGTGCTACCTACGGACCTAGATATTCCTTTTCTTAAAGCTTTACCTCCAGTACTCAGCCAACTGTGTCTAGTATATTCCTCTGGACATGGGGCATGCACCGAGGGAAGGAGCAGGAAATGAGCCATGGGATCAAATAGCAGATCAGATAGCAGATAGAGTGATCCTTGTGTTCCAGAAATGCCAGGCAGGGCATATTATTGTGAAGCAATAGGGCTATTTGGTAACAGAAAAGTTTCAGTTCTGCAATTCTTGGGTGGTTACAGTTTGTGTTTTATATAATTTAGCCACTTTTCTCTTCAAAATAGTTGGGGGTGGGTGGAAAGAAAAATAAGGCACATTAGCTATAAATCTGTTTTGATTCCTTTACTATCCTCTTTGCCTTCCTTTTCTCTTTTTAAAAAATGTATGTTTATTTTTGGCTGCTTTTGGTCTTCGTTGCTGCACGAAGTCTTTCTCTAGTTGCGGAGAGTTGGGGCTACTCTTCATTGTGGTGCACGGGCGCCTCACTGCCGCGATTTCTCTTGCTGTAAAGCACAGGGTCTAGGCCCGCATGCTAGGAGTTGTGGTGCATGGGCTTGCTCCCACACGTGTGGGATCTTCCCGGATCAGGGATCGAACTGGTGTTCCCTGCACTGCAAGGAGGATTCTTAATCACTGGACCACCAGGGAAGCCCTGTTTTCTTCTTTTTCTTTCTTCTTATTTTCTATTCTTTCCATTTATCTCTCAATGCCCTTCTTCTTTTTAAAATCTTCTTAAAGTTCTCTTTCTGACGTTTCTGATTTTTTCAACTTACTTCTTCCAATTGACCAGTTTCTACTTTTCTAGTTGATCTGTCCCTCCTGCCTTTCTACATAAAAAGAGGGCCTCAGAATTTATCAGGCAGTTTTAAATTAGGGCATACGCTGTTCAAGTTGTCATATAATAAAGATTTTATTCTTTATTAATTAATTTATTTTATTCTTCATATAATACCTGATTTTAGAAGACTTTAAAAATATATTGCATTATATTCTCAAACAACCATTGATGGATTTAGTTATCTCAACAGGACATGTGTTACTTTAAAACACATTATTTTGTTAACCAAACTCTTTCTCTTATAAAGCTAAGAAATAAGATTTTCTCTCCCTCTCTCTCTTTTTTTTTTGGTAGTTTCTAACCACATTTTTATTGTGTTTTCATGTAAGCACTTGATAATCAACTGACAGGTGTTGTTATGTACAGAAGTTATGCTTATAAAGTATGGAAACGAGTGAAACAACATTTGAAAAAAGTGTGTATTTCACTCTCAAAACATTGTCACTATGGCAAGAAAGACAAATGATTTTTCTCTAATGTGCTCGCCTGTTCCACAAATAGCCCTTTGGTTGTTCAAAGATTATTGTCACGATCCACTTTGTAATTTAAAATGAAGATTAAAAAAATTGTTTTTGCCTCAATGTACTTTTGTTGTTTATTTAAAAAATTCCACATGCTCTAGCAACTCTCTCTTAATTTATAACTCAAAATANTTATACACATCTTCAAAGATTATTGTCACGATCCACTTTGTAATTTAAAATGAAGATTAAAAAAATTGTTTTTGCCTCAATGTACTTTTGTTGTTTATTTAAAAAATTCCACATGCTCTAGCAACTCTCTCTTAATTTATAACTCAAAATACTAATAACAGTAGTATAGCATATGGAGTAGTTTTAAACTGATAAATATAATTTTGTTGATTGGTAATGATTTACAGTTCGAGTCTCTGAACCAAATTTAGGAATGAGACTCATGTACATGGATTAGAGAAGGCCTTCTCTGTTGGCAGTGCGTGAACCTGCTTGTCAATCTCTTTCAGTAGTTTGGAAAGAAAAAGTTGAAGGAGACTTTTGTTCTGCCCCCAAGACATCCTTGGCCTACCCCTGCCAGACAAGGAATGCTGTTTTCCTCCAAATGCTAACCCAAGCCTTACTAAAAACTTCTGAGGGTAGTAATTAGGGCAAATAGAGTAAATTATATTCCAGAAGAATAGATTTTCTGAAGATCAGCTTTGAATCCTGTTTAAGATTAACCAAGAGTTTCCTAAACTTAGTTGAACTTAGAAATTATCCTTCTTATTGAATAAAATAAAACAACACAAAGCACGTGGTTTTTTTTTTTTTTTTTAAATGGTGGTA
>SJYV01049106.1:2942-13886 GCA_006410875.1 Neotragus pygmaeus | reverse complement strand
GGTTTGCCCAGAATCCTCTGAGTGACCCAAACCCTCCCTTCCTCTCCTCACAGGTCTTCCTCAGTAGGATCCACAGGAAGGGACTGACACCATGCTCCAAAAGCTTCCGCTTGATGGCACTCTTGTGCCAGAAATGCCAGTCATCCTCTGGAGCTGGGCCTCTCTCTCCCTTTGTGTAACAAAAAAGGCCCATGGTGGCCAAAGAACCTTCCAAACCCTCCAAACTATGTTAGCTCCAGTGGAGTGTTGGGAGAAGAGGTGTGTCCTCCTTTGGGATCTTCTCCTTGGCAGTAATAACATACTGAAAAGGACATTCAGAGGAGCCCTCCATCTCTGGTTACATGTCCACAGCACTCTAGGATTTTCTGAGTCATGTGGCCAGGCCTCTCTTTCCTGGGAACCAGGATGTGATGTATTCTGTCAACTTTGTTATTATTGGTCAGGGTTAGGGCCAGAAGTACCTTGATGATTCACCTACCAGGGATTGGTTGAAGGCCCTTGCCACTTCAAATAAATTCAGGTTCCAGCCATGCACACAAAGTGTTGCTCCTGTAATAATGGATCCTTTTGGAATATGAGTAAAGATTGGTCCCTAAGGAGCATTCTTACTTAAGTGACTCCATCTAGTTTTGGAACTTGTTTCTAGCTAGGTGATTGAATGAGAGTGCTGAACAAACCCCCCAAAATCACATGTCACTTGTGCGAGGGCACTCATCCCTCATCAGTTCAGTTCAGTTGCTCAGTCGGATCCAACTCTTTGCGACCCCATGGACTGCAGCATGCCAGACTTCGCTGTCCATCATCAACTCCTGGAGCTTGCTCAAACTCATGTCCATTGCGTCGGTGATGCCATCCAACCATCTCATCCTGTCATACCCTTCTCCTCCTGCCTTCAAGCTTTCCCAGCATTACGGTCTTTTCCAGTAAGTCTGTTCTTTGCATCAGGTGGCCAAAGTATTGGAGTTTCAGGTTCAGCATCAGTCCTTCCAATGAATATTCANTGACAGGGAGGCCTGGCGTGCTGCGATTCCTGGGGTCACAAAGAGTCGGACATGACTGAGCGACTGAACTGAACTGAACTGAAGACTATAGGCTCAATAAGATAATCTGTTTTAGAGAAGCAAGGTCTAGTTTTGGTCATCAATGTCACCCTTGTGGATATGCCATACATATAGTGGACACCCAGCAAATGTTTGCTCAATTGAAATACTTCATTAAATAGAATGTTTTCTGTGAAGATGGATGCTGCTAACCATTAACAAATCACCTTTTTATTGTATCAAGTTAGAAGTAATTACTTAATAGTTCTGCTGATGCTAAGTCACTTCAATCGTGTCCAACTCTGTGTGACCCCATAGACAGCAGCCCACCAGGCTCCCCCGTCCATGGGATTTTCCAGGCAAGAAGACTGGAGTGGGTTGCCATTTCCTTCTCCAATGTATGAAAGTGAAAGTAAAATCACTCAGCCGTGTCTGACTTTTAGTGACCCCATGGACTGTAGCTCACCAGGCTCCTCCATCCATGGGGTTTTCCAGGCAAGGGTACTGGAGCGGGGTGCCACTGCCTTCTCCACTTAATAGTTCTAGCTATGAAAAATTGCACTAAAGTTCTACAACTTGTTTATCACTAGACCCTACTTAGATAATCGTTTAAATTTTAAAGAAGAGTATAAAATTAATTTCTAAAATGGCTTCACACCTCTTCTTGAAAAAAATTAATGAAATAACACTTTTCTTATTGAAATTAAAGAGAATTGTCAGCTCTGTTAGAGCCAGTAATAAAGAGCCAACCGTTTCTTGATGCTGGTGTTCAGTTAGCACTATTTCAGGGACTTACCTAAGGATTTTAAAAATGAAAAAAAAAAGATTAAAATAAAGCTTCTATTAAAGATGGTTCTATTATTATAGTATGATCTGTTGGCTCAAATGTATGTCATCAATGACAATGAAAAACCTTACTCACTCAGACACAGAGATAAGTAGAGTGGACTTTTGGGGGCCCTGAGGAACAATATGGTTAGAACTGTTTTTGTTGTTGTTCACTCTCTAACTCATGTCTGATTCTTTGCAACCTCAAGGACTACAATGTACCAGGATCCTCTGTCTTGCACTATCTCTCAGAGTTTGCTTAAATTAATGACCGTTTAGTATGGTGATGCTATCTATCTTATCCTCTGCCACCCCTGTCTCCTTTTGCCTTCAATCTTTACCAGCATCAGGGTCTTTTCCAATGAGTCAGCTCTTTGCCTCAGGTTGCCAAAGTATTGGAGCTTCAGCTTCAGCAACAGTCCTTCCAGTGAAAATTCAGGGTTGATTTCCTTTTGGATTGACTGGTTTGATTTCTTTGTAGTTCAAGGGACTCTCCAGCACCTCAATTTCAAAGCATCAATTCTTTGGCATTCAGTCTTCCTTAAGGTCCAACTTACACATCTGTACATGACTACTGTAAAAATCATAGCTTTGATGATACGGACCTTTGTCAGCAAAGTGATGTCTCTGCTTTTAAATACACTATCTAGGTTTGTCAAAGCTGTCTTTCCAGGGAGCAAATGTCTTTTAATTTCATGGTTGCAGATACCATCCACAGCGATTTTGGAGCCCAAGAAAAGAAAATCTGTCACTGCTTCTAGTTTTCCCCTTCTATTTGCCATAAAGTCTTGGGGTCACTGCCGCGGCCAGCACAGTCAAGGAGCAACCCCCGTAAGGAGGACGCGAAGGAGAACGCCCGCTTAGAAAAAAGAAGACAGAAAGATGGGGTTGAGAGGATCAGACCTCATTGTCTGATACCAACTTTATTAGGTGTTCAGTATATATAGGATAACATATGTGACTTATGACATCTACTAGGTTACTTTGATCTAGATAGTCATTCACCAGACCTTCACCATTGTGTTCAGGACACAATGCCTAGTTACTTGAAGTGCGATAAGCGCCAGTGAGCAGAACATAGCTATCAGACATCTTGGAGACACAAGGTCGTGAACACATTCTTCAGGGAGGCGGGACAGGGAGCTTAGGGCATGCCTAAGGCTCAGCGATAACGCTCGAGCAGCTCCCAAAACTTTAACCCTTCACGGGCAGTCCCCCGCAACTGCCCCTTCTTTATTTTTTAAAAGCTCCAAAAGATGTCTGTGTTGTAGCATGTTCTGGTGTACTAACATTTTTATATGAAAAAACTCTTTAAAAATGATTTTTATAAGGCAAGGAGCTAAGCATATTAAGATAAGCATAGTAGTTAGCACTACTCCAACGGCAATCATGCCCTGCCACAAGGAATGAAGGCTGGGGAAGTTAGAAAATAAATTTTTTACAAAGTTGTCGGCCATTTTGGCTATATTCAAAGTTGCTTTAGGAGCATTTTTAATTTTATGCATCAATTCCAAAGCAGTCTCATCATACCAAGAATCAGTTATTTCTACTGGCATCATTACAAAGGCTGGCTGTTTTACAACTAAAACTTGTTCCCCTATTTTTACTCCTCGAATACAATTAGTAAGTACACAATCAGAACAATTTATATGATAAACGTTAAGAGAAAACAAAATATTTATACGACCTTGAATTAACATGAAGGGAAAAGGCACACAAGCTCGGGGGTAGCGGTCAGTGAGTCTAACATGACCATATCTGGTTCCACTAATATTGGGCTGTAAATGCAGTCCATGACCTCGGTCGAAGGCGGCTAAAAGTTTCCAGACTTCAGTTTGATAAGTATGAGCAGAGTTAACTGACAGGATCGGCGGGTGTTGTCCTCGGCATTCTGGACATTCCGGTGTTCCTCCAGGCGCCCAGTCCCATAAGCCTGTGGCGTTGTTAAGATTATACACAGTGGCAGTTCGTGCTCGGCATAGAGTCCAAGGAATGTCTATTCCTAAGTTTATACTCAGACTCTTGTCACAAAAAGGGATGTTAAAAGGTCCTGTACCGTCATGAAGTCTCTTTGTCCCAGCCTCTGTAGAAATTTCAAAGACATGTAACTATGTTCATACACCTTGGTCATTGCATTTATTTAGAAGAAATATTCTGAAAACGAGATTTTTTTGGTTCCAATGTACCCACACTTCCCTTCTTAAAATAAATCCTTCCTACCCCCATCCCCAACTTACACTGTTTGAGGGGGATACTGTATAAAAATACAAATTAAAAAACTGAACACTTATTAATCACAAATGCAAAAGGAATGTGGATGACATTTGGGTTCCCAGGGGTTCAAAGGCCGAAAACAGAAAGCAAAAAGGGAGTCTCCACTACTCTGATCTTATGAAAAAGGTAAAATTCCTTGTTTGATAATGCAGTGAGCTTACTTTCCGATGGATGTGTAATTTAACCAGACGTTAACAGGGGCCAACATAAAAGCCACATCGCTGTCGTCTCAGTAACAGACTGAGTTTACCCCAGCAACCTTCTGGAATAGCTTTCTAAAGGCAGTGGTTTAAACTGCTCCCTCTTCTATCCCATCTCCTAACCTAGGTCCTTCCTTGCTTACACTCACCAGAAGTAAGTGTACTCGGAAGTTCAGTATTTCTGGTGTGTTTCAATATTACTGGATTTATTTTCTAGTCACTTTTTATTTTCAACTGAAGGACTACATTCAACCTTTCTTCTTTCCCTTGCCTCCAAATACTCATGACCCATTCATTTATACTTTCAAGTTATCAGATAGACCTCATGCTAATCCTGTTTCCATTTTCACCCTCCCCTTTCTACATTCACAACCCTTCTGCGACATTCCTTTTCTCTCAGACAAGACTACATATAAACAGTGCAAATCTTTCCTTCATGTGCTAACTTGATAAGAGGTCAGTCAACTGCTGAACTTCAATCCTCTTTCAGGATATCCATTTTGGGGGATGATGTGCAAACTGGGGTGCTGAAGCTACCCAACATGACTGGAAGACTCTGATTCCTCCTCAGTCCACTCAGTAAATTGCTCCCTGAATTTAAATAGACAGCAGAGTTTGGTCTTTGAAGACCATTTTCTGCTTTTTGGCTTCTTCCATTTGCCTGGGCCTTGGGGGTCTTAATCACTCTGGCTATCCCCAGTCTCTTTAGCCTGTCCACTAAGTTCATCTTTAACTGGCTAACATCAGGAGGGTTTTGGGATGGTCTCAGGCCATACATCTCTTGGAGGAATGTTTTTGTTGGTCGGGAGGCCAAGAAATTTTTAGAGAGATGCACTTGAGGCTCTACGGGCAAAGGAGAAGGGCAAGGTGAATGAGTTGGTGAATTTGGTGGTGTGGAAGGGGTAGACAGGCCTCGAGGGAGGGGTGGAGGAGAGGGTTCTCTGAAATTAAGTTGGACATTAGTGGCCTGATATGCTCCCTCACCCGATAACATCTCATAGGAAGTTTGAACACCTTGTTGTCTGTTAATTTCTACTATCTGGGCACATTGCTCCATATATTCAGATTTCCATAATAAATAATCTCCCCCAGAGAGGCAAGCCCGAGAAATTTGTTTCCAATCGTTGGGAGGAAGATTTTGAGCAGCTAAACTTTTTATCATAGCGATAGTGAAAGGAGCTGTGGGACCATACTGTGCACAAGCAGTTTTTAATTCCTTCAATTGCTTAAAAGGCAGTGCTTCGTAAAAGCGTTGATTATTATTTTCAAAAACAGGAAACGCCAAAGAAAAGTCAGAAACAATCTCACCCAATCCTTGTGCTTGCTTCAGTGCCTTTTGCAGTGGGGACACGGTCTCGGCGTGTGGAACAGGTCCAGGAGGGGGATCTAGGCCAGCTATAACAGAAGGAGCATAAGCGGGTGGAAAAGGAAGAGGAGCAGAAGGGTGTTCAGGAGGATCACGAGCCTTAAACCCAGAATTCTGTAAAGCAATAGTTAACTTTTGTATACAGTCAATTAATTCATTTTTTGATGCAGATGGCCCTTTTTCCTGAGCCAAAAATTCCCAATCTTCCTGGTGATATTTAGCAGCTTCATCCTCTAATTCAGCCTCATCTGTAGAGGAAAGGGAGTCCTCTGAACCTGGCGTCCGAGGAACCTGAAGGGGTCGGGACTTACCCTCATGGTCCTCAGGAACGGCATAAACTGATTTATTAGAGAAAGGTGGGGGATCATTCTCTTGTTTCAATAATTGCCCTAGCCTTTTTATCTCGTTATTCTCAAAGTCTAAACAATCCCGAATCAGAGTCCACAAGGACAACGTTTCAACGGGCACTTTATCAGGGCCGTGCAACGTATAATGAGTTCGAATTTGCTCTCCTACCTTCTTCCAAGTATCCAAATTTACAGTGCCATCCTTTGGGAACCAAGGACAAACTTCTTCAACAAAAGAAAGAAAATTTAACAATTTAAGCATAACAAACAACATCTGTACAAACAATTGTCGACTATGTGTCTGCCCCATATTTATACTCTCAACTATAATCCTTACTACTCCACCTCAATATCAATTGTGAGTTTACTTACTCTGCAATTACTCACTCTGCAATATAATATGAGTAGTGGCGAGAGACCTGTCTTCGTGTCCTACGCCCCACGTTGGGCGCCACTTGCCGCGGCCAGCACAGTCAAGGAGCAACCCCCGTAAGGAGGACGCGAAGGAGAACGCCCGCTTAGAAAAAATAAGAAGACAGAAAGATGGGGTTGAGAGGATCAGACCTCATTGTCTGATACCAACTTTATTAGGTGTTCAGTATATATAGGATAACATACGTGACTTATGACATCTACTAGGTTACTTTGATCTAGATAGTCATTCACCAGACCTTCACCATTGTGTTCAGGACACAATGCCTAGTTACTTGAAGTGCGATAAGCGCCAGTGAGCAGAACATAGCTATCAGACATCTTGGAGACACAAGGTCGTGAACACATTCTTCAGGGAGGCGGGACAGAGAGCTTAGGGCATGCCTAAGGCTCAGCGATAACGCTCGAGCAGCTCCCAAAACTTTAACCCTTCACGGGCAGTCCCCCGCAGGTCACATGGCATGATTTTAGATTTTGAATGTGGAGTTTCAAGCCAGATTTTTTCACTCTCCTCTTTCACCTTCATCAAGAGGCTCTTTAGATCCTCTTCACTTTCTGGCATTAGAGTGGTATTATCTACATATCTGAGGTTGCTGCTATTTCTTCCACCAATCTTGATTCTAGCCTGTGATTCATCTAGCCGAGCATTTTTGATGATGTACTCTGCATGTAAGTTAAACAAGCAAGGTGACAATATACTGCCTTGTTGTATTCCTTTCCCAATTTTGAACCAGTCAGTTGTTCCATGTCCAGTTCTGCCCGTTGCTTCCTGACCTGCATAGAGGTTTCTCAGAGACAGGTAAAGCGGTCTGGTATTCACATCTCTTGAAGAATTTTCCACAGTTTGTTGTGATTCACACAGTCAAAGGCTTTAGCATAACCAATGATGCAGAAGTAGATGTTTTTCTGGAATTCCATTGCTTTGTCCATGAGCCAACGAATGTTGGCAATTTGATCTCTGGTTTTTCTACCCTTTCTAAATCCAGCTTGTACATCTTGAAGTTCTCAGTTCACGTACTGCTGAAGCCTAGCTTGAAGGATTTTGAAGCATGTTGAATGAATGCAATTGTACAGTAGTTTAAACATTCTTTGGCATTGCCCTTCTTTGGAATTTGGAAAGAAAACTGACCTTTTCCAGTCCTTTGGACACTGTTGAGTTTTCCAAATTTCCTGGCATACTGAGGGCAGCACTTTAATAGCATCATCTTTTAGGATTTGAAATAACTCAGCTGGAATTCCATCAACTTCACTAGCTTTATTTGTAGTAATACTTCCTAAGGCCCACTTAACTCACACTCCAGGATGTCTGGATCTAGCTGAGTGACAACACCATCATAATTATCTGGGTCATTAAGATCTTTTTTGTATAGTTCTTCTGTGTATTCTTTCTACCTCTTCTTAATCTCTTTTGCTTCTGTTAGGTCCTTACCATTTCTGTTCTTTGTTATGCCCATCCTTGCATGAAATGTTCCCTTTACATCTCCAATTTTCTTGAGGACTCTCCATAGAAATTCAAGTGCCTAAAGCCAGAAGATGTTAATTGGGGAATAACTGTTTGGCATTCTTTCCTTATATTAAGACTGTCAGTTTCTATAAATACTATTAATACAAGTTAAAGCATAATTCATCATTTAACAAAGAAATTTCATCATTTCCTATGGGTGATTTTGGCCTGTTGTTAATTTTGTTAAGTCTCACAAGTGGCTTAAAACATGGAAACAGGAAGAAACTGAGAAATAAAGTATATTTTTGATTATAAAATCTGAGTTGAAAAATTAGCTTAAGAAGTGAGATGGGGACTTCCCTGGTGGTCCAGTGGTTAAGAATCTGCCTGCCAATGCATGGGACGGGGTTTGATCCCTGATCTGGGAACTAAGATCCCACATGACACACAGCCAGAAAAAGGAAAAAAGATATCAAAAAAGAAGTGAGATGAAAGAAGAGGAAATATAGCCCTGTCTTACTTTTAGGCAGTTACTGAAGAAGTCTCAGAGTAAACCTCTTCTGTAATAAAAATAAAGCTTATACTACTTTCCTAAATTTTCAGTTATGATTTTTTAAACCTAAGTCTATGGTTTACATTATTGTCATATTTACATTGAAGAATAAGAAAAACATAAAGCAAAAAATAACTCCTTAAGAATGTACTCATATTTGGATACTTCTTTTCTTTAGTCATCCATTAAACGGCATAAGAAATCTCTACAAAAATTTTGATATCTTCTGTACATGAGAAACATTGAATCCATCATGGAGACATACCCATCTCCCCAGCTATTTCCATATGCAAGGCCTGGACTGGCTCTTTTTCTCTTCAGATATTTTCTTTTGTTCTTTCCTGAAGATTACATCATGGGTTTCCTGGGCCTCTAGGTAGGAAGAAGATAAAGAATAACATTTTGGAATATAAATATAAAACAGCACTTTACTCAGCAACAAAACCACATTATGCACCTAGTATCTTCATTCTTCTATCATCATGGATTCTAATACCAGCATTAACTGATCATTTAAAGTCATCAACATGATTAGTATCTTTCTAACATTTACCTACTTTCTGATATGTTTTAAAAAGTTCATATTACAATTAGGAAACTAACTGTAATAGTGGTATAATTCTCTTTAGAGAGTATTAAACAAGAGAGTTCTGTTTTGAAAATTAGTATTAGCTTTACTACTGCATTTTAATACTGATGTGTCTACTCATAGAAATAAGCAATAATTTGTATAGTGCTTCACATTAGATTTTTACTGTAGAAAGTTTGTAATATCCAGAGTAATATAAAGAATCTATATTTATAGGTCCTAATCATCTATAGTAGTTCTATCATATGGAGATAACCATTGCTAACATTTTAGTTTATAAAATCCCAGTCTAATACATATAAATATGATGTACAATTTGTTTCGTATATGATGAAATAAAATTCATTTTTAAGGCAAGATGAGAAATACTTAAACGTAAAATTTTTCTTTACCTGTTTGGGATTCCTCCCTCTCCTTTAGCATGTGCTGTGAATTTGTGTTAGCCAGACCTCCTTAGGAGGTGTTCAGTTCAGTTCAGTTCAGTCGCTCAGTTGTATCCGAGTCTTTGCAACCCCATGAATCGCAGCATGCCACGCCTCCCTGTCCATCACCAACTCCCGGAGTACACTCAGACTCACGTCCATCGAGTCAGTGATGCCATCCAGCCATCTCATCCTCTGTCGTCCCCTTCTCCTCCTGCCCCCAATCCCTCCCAGCATCAGAGTCTTTTCCAACGAGTCAACTCTTCGCATGAGGTGGCCAAAGTACTGGAGTTTCAGCTTTAGCATCATTCCTTCCAAAGAAAAGGAGATGTTACTTATTAATTTCACAGAGTCACAACTTCTTAAGAAATAACCTTCCTTCTTAATCTTGTGAGAGGCCATGATGACCCATGACTCATTACTCATTTTGTATGTGCAGAACTGGATTATGTAAACTGTCAATGATAAATCATTTAACATGTAATGTGTCTGTGTCTGTGTGTGTGTGTGTGTGTGTGTCTGTGTGTGTATGCTCAGTCATTCTAAAAAGCAGAACAATTCTCAGAGTTTTCTGAAGGAATATTTCCTGGGTTATAATCCTGAGGCTGGCTTGAATAAAAATTTCCATTTTTTTCTTAGATCGACTATTGCATAATTTTTATCTATAATTGTCTTGTATGCTGTTTTGGTACTTGCTGTTTATTTTATATATATACACACATACACACACCTTTCCCCATCATCAAATATTCTTCTAAAATACAAAAAGAATGATTTTGGTGGGGTATGGAAGGATTGTCAAGTACATTCATAGGATTGTCAAATAGTCTTCTAAACTATGAAAGGCATAATTGGGGGTAGTATGAGGGAGTTACAAGAGTCATGGTCACTTAAAAATCAATCTATAAGAAAATTAATAAGCAAAATAAGAGATTGTTGACTAATTAAAAAATAAATATATCCATGTTTTTATTAACATATAATTTGAAAAATTTTTTAATTACAAAAGTTTTGTTTTGCTGTTTGTGTTACTTAGAAAGTAAAATTCTCCTTTAAATTTACCTTGCCTAAAGGTCAGTTTTCATTCAGTTCCAAAGAAAGGCAATGCAAAAGAATGTTCAAACTACCACACAATTGCACTCATCTCACATGCTAGTAAAGTAATGCTCAAAATTCTCCAAGCCAGGCCTCAGCAATACGTGAACCGTGAACTCCCTGATGTTCAAGCTGGTTTTAGAAAAGGCAGAGGAACCAGAGATCAAATTGCCAACATCTGCTGGATCATGGAAAAAGCAAGAGAGTTCCAGAAACACATCTATTTCTGCTTTATTGACTATGCCAAAGCCTTTGACTGTGTGGATCACGATAAACTGTGGAAAATTCTGAAAGAGATGGGAATACCAGACCACCTGACCTGCCTCTTGAGAAATCTGTATGCAGGTCAGGAAG
>SJYV01049105.1:0-11768 GCA_006410875.1 Neotragus pygmaeus | reverse complement strand
AAGTTTTTTTTGTTTTGTTATTTTTCTGTTTTTCATTAGTTTTTTTCAGATCTTAGTTAATTTAATTTTTAATTTTTTCTTATTTTTTTTAGAATTCACTTATTTTTGATTGAAGGATAATTGCTTTATTACATACTGTATTGGTTTCTGCCACACATTAACATGAATTAGCCATAGGTAGATGCAACTCCCTGCCCTCATGACCTCCTCCCCCAGCCTCCCTGCCCTTCCTGCCCGTCTACTATACAGAGACCAGATCTGTGTTCCCTGACTCCCACAGCAAATGCCCACTGGCTGTATGGTGATGTGTATGTTTCCACACCGTTCTCTCCACGTGTCCCACCCCGGCTTCGTCCACTGGGCCCATAAGCCTTCTCTATGTCTGCGTCGCCATCACGGAGTGTGTGCTAAGTCACTTCAGTCCTATCCAGCTCTTTGTGACCCCATGGACTATAGCCCACCAGGCTCCTCTGTCCATGGGGTTCTCCAGGCAAGAATACTGGAGTGGGCTGCCATGCCCTCCTCCAGGGCATCTTCCCGACCCACGGATCGAACCTGCATTTCCTACACTGGCAGGTGATGTCTTTACTGCTGAGCCACCAGGGAAGCCCATATTTATCGTTAGTGTGTTTTTTAATTTGCACTTAGCAGTCTAGAATCTGAGCACACAAGTCCTTTTATAAAACATTTTATTTTTATTCATTTACATCTTTATACAGTTCATTGAGTTTACCAGTCAGAAAGTTGCATTTTTCTTTGATTATGTTGTAATTCGGATGCTTAATGAACTAGAGGGGCATTACTTTTAAAACTGTAAATTGATGAGGTTTGATTACAATTTGCCTTAATCGGGTGTGAAAGTAGATAATCACAGGTGAAGCAGGTATTCGTTAAATCAAGCCGTTTCACAATCATGAAAATTGTCTAGTTGAGCCTTCTCATTTGTGGGCATGCAAGAGGGTGAGAGGGTCTGGCTGAGTGCTGAGCCCCCTCCGTCCTACCCAATGCTTCTCCAGTGTCTCCCGGGCATCCTGGGTGCACTGCTGTGCCAGGATGAGGGGCCTGGCTGTGTTTCAGGCCCCGAGCCCAGGGCTGGGCTCCCGCTCCCCTCAGACCGCCCTCACCCACCATGGGCTGGCCGGCCCCGAATTCCAGACAGAGGAAGGCCTGCCCTGGCCGCCGGCTGCACCTGAGTGGTCTCGTCGTTGACTCGCCATCTGCAGGACCTCCCGGGAACGTTCAGGGTGACCTGCGGTGCCTCCTGGGAGCAGCCGGCACACTGGGTCCCCGGGATGGGGACCAGAACGCTCCCTGATCCTCCCCTCCGGGCCTTCATCACTGTCGGGGGTTCAACTTCCTGCCGGAGAAAAAAGGGCCCTGGGACGCTGGCCTCCATGCTTCCATCCACAACCCACCAGTGCAAAGCACGTGCACCCTTCACAGTTATAATTTAAGAGAAATCAGGATAAAAAACACGGAGCAAAATGCATTTAAGGGGCGACCCCTCTGACATGGGTGAGCGGCACAGAGCGTGGAGCCTGGAGCTCGGCCGGCCGTGGCCTCTGACTGGGCAGCCGGGCACCTGCTTTGAGCCCATCTCTGCAGGAGGGACGTTTACTGACACCGCATTCTGAAGGTTCCAGCCTGTGTCCTTAGTTACCTCGATTTTCTCCTTCAAAACACATTATTTTAGGAGGTTTAAAATCAAAACATTAAAATTTCAATGTAAAGAGGAAAAAAAGGAAAATTAAATTCCATGTAAATAGAAAAAACTCAGCGCTAGGATTATGTTAAATGCTACACAATCATGTGCCCACCCTTCATGAAACACTGAGAAACCAGCCCCCACCCCAGTATGGCCACAGATCACCAGCTGCTCTGGGGGGAGGTGCCTGGAGGTGGGACGGGTCTGCCGTCCAAGCATCAGTCTGGAAAGAGGCAATCTCATCCATGAGCTGTAATAACAGGCAGAGAAGCGTATGTGTAGACAGAGATATACGCTTATCCTGAGCATCTGTAGCATATATAGGTCAGCTTTGTACCAAGTTACAGATGCCACCTTGATTTCTGATTTGTGTTGAATTTATTCTTACCTCAGGAAGACTCTGAAACCACTAGAACCCAGCAGAGAACAGGGCAAGACATTGGATCGGGGGATGTTCGGGGCCGAGGTGGCCATGGGCGGCATGGGAAGGGATGTGGGAGAAGCAGGTGGGGCTTGTGCTGGTGGCCAGGAGAGCTCACGGGCGCAGGTCCCACTGGGCAATGAGAACCCACACTTGTCCGAGTTCAAGTGACCCGCTGGGGCCCGTGGTACTGGAGCGCCTGCTGCCCAGGCCGGCCCTTGGCCTGCTGGAGGGTCCTGCTCAGCACGGCCCCTGCACACACCTGCTGGGAGGTGAGGGCGTCAGCACCACGATGTGGAAGACCCCGGTCCACTGTGCCATCAGGAACTTGAGCCGCATGTTTCCTGAGCTGCGTGATGCGTCTGTGAGGATCCGTGACTTTGCACCCGAGATTCTGAGCTTAACTGGGCGCCAGAAGATGACAGGTATGGTGGGAATCAAGGCAGAAAAGAGGACCTGAGGTTTCCCTGGGGGTCCAGTGGTAAAGGATCTGCTGGCCGGTGCAGGCAGGAGACGTGGGTTCAATCCCTGGTCCAGAAAGATCCCACGTAACTCAGAGCAGCAAGACCCTGAGCCTGTGCTCGGGGCCCAGAGCTGCGGCGGCCGAGCTCCCGGGCCACACCTGGAGGGGAGCCCACAGTCAGCCCGCGGGCCACACCTGGAGGGGAGCCCACAGTCAGCCCGCGGGCCACACCTGGAGGGGAGCCCACAGTCAGCCCGCGGGCCACACCTGGAGGGGAGCCCACAGTCAGCCCGCGGGCCACACCTGGAGGGGAGCCCACAGTCAGCCCGCGGGCCACACCTGGAGGGGAGCCCACAGTCAGCCCGCGGGCCACACCTGGAGGGGAGCCCACAGTCAGCCCGCGGGCCACACCTGGAGGGGAGCCCACAGTCAGCCCGCGGGCCACACCTGGAGGGGAGCCCACAGTCAGCCCGCGGGCCACACCTGGAGGGGAGCCCACAGTCAGCCCGCGGGCCACACCTGGAGGGGAGCCCACAGTCAGCCCGCGGGCCACACCTGGAGGGGAGCCCACAGTCAGCCCGCGGGCCACACCTGGAGGGGAGCCCACAGTCAGCCCGCGGGCCACACCTGGAGGGGAGCCCACAGTCAGCCCGCGGGCCACACCTGGAGGGGAGCCCACAGTCAGCCCGCGGGCCACACCTGGAGGGGAGCCCACAGTCAGCCCGCGGGCCACACCTGGAGGGGAGCCCACAGTCAGCCCGCGGGCCACACCTGGAGGGGAGCCCGCAGTCGCCGCAGCCAGAGAAAAGCCAGCACATCCAAAAGTAAACAAATAAATCAATTTTGTTCAAAGTTAAAAATAAATTTAAAAAATAGAGGATCTGAGCCAGAGTGCTGGGGACTAAGTATCTATAGCAGACCGCAAGTCCGGGAGCTTCGATCCTCAAGTTTAAACAATGGGTTGGATTTGGATAGAGAGAGAACATAGCTGTTAAACAGTTAGAGCTGGATTGATTATAAGCAGTTAGCCACTCAATAAACATGCTCTTCATACTGTTACCAAGGATGTCTGGTATTTTCGCCACTCTGGGAATCAAACTCTCAACATTTTTAAGGCCTAGTTCACCCAAAATCAAGGACATTTTTTAATATTAAAAAAATGACCCTCTTTTAAAATGATAAAGGTAATGGATACACATTATTAATAACTTGGAAAAATAGTGTTTTAAACTGGGATGAAATTTCCCATTAATTCCACTTTCTAGGAGGGTACACAATACTTTGTAAATTTTGTTTCAGTCTTTTTCTGTGCAATAGAACTGGGATAATACAGCGTGTTGGTGATTCTCAGGGGAGGGGTGCACATTAGAATCGATGGGTGAATTTTAATAAGTACAGGGATACAGGCAACTGTGACATGCATTCCTGGGGAAATCATTGTTATTTACAGAGATTTGAGCCTGTTCCTCTTTACTTAGTCACAAACATTTTCCAGGGTCAATAGATAATTTTCAAAATCATATTTCTTTAAATGACTATAGTTTTCTACCAAATGGAGAAAAAAAACACACTTTATTTCTCCCTTCTGTTCTCAAACATTTGGGACCCATTATTGTTAGTAATGCTGCACAAATATCGTTATATCCAAAGCTTTGTACATTTCTGAAATACTTTTTAAAATCTGGCCGTGCCAGGTCTTAGCTGCAGCCTACAGGCTCTTTGCTCATGGCCTGTGGGATCTAGCTTCCTGCCAAGGGATTGAGCCCTGGCCCCGGACTGGGAGCACAGAGTCTTAACCACGGGGCCGCCAGGGAAGTCCCCAGACTTTGCACATTTCTGTTTCTTCCCTGGACTCACAGAACTGGAGTAAACGGGTTATAGCGTCTGAAATTGTTGAGTCTCTTGGTAAATTCACATTTGAGAATGTCTGGAGTATCAGATCTTTACCAAAAAAGACCTTTATCAAAACAATAAAAACCAAATAAATACAGTATTTTCAATGATGAATGGATTTCTCATTGTTTTGATAGACTCTTCTTAGAATTTTAGAGAAGTTGAATACTATTTGATGTATTTTTTACCTATTTTTAATGAATCGCAAGTTAATACTCTGATCCCATCTGTTCATGGGGATTATCTTTTACTTATTGATATTTAAAATAATCAAACATATTAGAAATATAATGCTTTGTTTATTATGTATAATTCAAATATCTTCTTCTAATTTTCATTTGCTTTTAATTTTGTTAATTGAGATTTTGACTGCTAAAGATTTTATATTTTTAGGTTAAAAAAAATCCGCTACTGTTTTGTTTATGGGTTCTTTCTTCACTTGTGCGTGTTAGAAAAAATAGCCTTTCTGGGAATTCCCGGGGTCCAGTGGTGAGGAGCCGACGCTTTCACCGCCTCGGGCCTGGATTCAGTCCCTGGTTGGGAGCTAAGATCCAGCAAGCTATGCAGGGCGGCCGAAAACAAAACAAAACAAAAACCTTTTCCATCAAAAGATCATACAGACACCTAATGGCATTGTCTTTTTTACATCTGACTTCTCACAGTCAGTAAACATTGCTTATAATGCATAGTTATAGAATCCCTTCACAGTCATTCATAAAATGATATTCTTTCTGAGATTTTTTTTTGAGTAACTGATGTGCTCTGAACACTGAATGAAACTGGCCTTTGGAGGAATGTGTTTGCTCACTAACGGTCGTAGGCTCGCTGCCTGCAGCCAGGCCGAGAGGCGAGAGCCAGGCTGCTCAGTCCTGCCCGACTCCTTCTCCAGCCCAGAGTGTGGAGTGGGTGGCCTCTCTCTTCTCCAGGGGATCTTCCCGACCAGGAATCGAACTGGGGCCTCCCGCACTGCGGGCAGATTCCTTACCAGCTGAGCCACCTGGGAAGCCCCTAGGCTCAAAGTTAAATGCACAGGCAAATTTTGAAGATACACTGTTTTGAACATTTCAGTTCTGAGTAAGCCTTATGAGGTTGGAAGTGAAGTGAAGTGAATTCGCTCAGTCATGTCCGACTCTTTGTGACCCCATGGACTGTAGCCCACCAGGCTCCTCACTCCATGGGACTCTCCAGGCAAGAGTGCTGGAGTAGGTCGCCATTTCCTTCTCCATGAGGTTGGAAGAGTGGGAAAAATTGGGGTGGGATGTAACTTTTGAGCTTTAGAGTCAACCGTGTGGATAATTTCAGAGGGACTGGCAGGGTCCCCTCTGGGAAGAAGTGATCGTGATCAGTCTCTGCAGTTATGAACTGACGGGCCGCAGAGGATGAGAACCTTCTGGGGACACTCCCGCCTCGGGGACCAGTGCGGCCCAGACTCCTGGCTGAGGCTCCTTCTGGAGGGGACCCTGCGGGCAGCCTCACGCTTAACCCAGGCGAGGTGGCGTCTGCAAAGCTCACTTCGAGTTGCCCTTTGTTAATAAGGAAGCAGGGTCTTTCTTTCTCTCCTTTTTTAAAAAGCCTGAATTATTTGGGTTGCTTACCCTTCGCGCTGCAGAGTAAGTTAGTGGCTTTCTGGGGACACCTTGTGGAGTCACCTCTGCTCACCATGAGCCGCGCGTGCACGTTGAGGGCTGGGGATTTCGCTGGTGGTGTCCGAGTGTAGGAATGCAGGACCCACTCAGAAATGAAACGAAGATAGATATTTTTAAACGTTCGCAGGTAAAACACTAAAAATATTGATTAGAATGATTTTGAGCGCTCTCAGGTCAGCGGCTGGTGGAAGGTCCAGCTTGAGAGATGGGTGTCCACACCCACGTCTTGGTCCTGGGCTGGGATCAGAAGGGAGGACGCCCACATTAGCCAGCCAGACACCAGACGCCGTGGACTGCGGCTTGAAAATGGATGAAAACGGGAGGCCGGGAAAACAAAATAACGGGGAGAGAAAATGGGAGGCCAGGAAAACATATGGGGCTAAAGTCGTCTTCGTCTTCAGATGACTGCGATGTTACACAGAAACACCAGGAGAGTGACTCAGTAGAATTCCCAACTCAGGACTGATTTGAAGATATCCTCCCTTTTCATAATATTGGAGTAGTTAAAGAAGCTGATCTTTGTTATCAGATTTTATGTAAATCTCCAGGCTTCTGATCGGATTTAACACTTGTTTTTCCATCAGCTCTTTTAAAAAGGTAAGTTTAATTCAAAAACAGAAAGCTCTCCTTTCTGACTCAGTATTAACACTAGCAAATACATTAATCTCTGAAGTGTTCTCTTCACTATGCTTTCAAAGGAGATGTACAGTTGAGGTGTAAACGAATTATTTCTTCTAAAACATGCCTTGGAGTGTAGAAGAAAAAAAAAATAGGTGAAACCACTATTTGTTTTTTATTGGACTTGAAGCAGAATATTCTGGTGCATCCTTTTAAATTTGTAAAATGCCCAAAGATGAGGTTTTTAAAAAACCAAAAAAAAAAAAAAACCTGGCTCTTTTTTTCCCTTCAGGCAGAGATGGCTCCTGGCCTTGGAGGGAGAATCAATGCAGTGAATTAGTTTCATTTCCATCCTGATTGTGCCGTGGTTCCTGCAGAGATGAGAGCTGTGGGTTCTTGAGACCAGAGCTCCACACGCTGAGTCTTAGGGCTCAGGCAGACCCAAGGGACCCCTGCCCTTCCCTCCCCCTCCCTNGGTTGGAATTCTGTGCTTTCACTGCTGAGGCTTTGAGTTCAATCTCTGGTCAGGGAACTAAGATCTCACAAACCACATGGCACAATGAAAATAAAAAATCTTCTGTGGAGATATAAATTTTAAAGTTTTTCTTTTTAATAAAAAAATACAATGCAAAAAAATGTTTACCATAAACAATAGGAAATGAAGGAAAGCAGTTAGGAATGCAGAGGCAATATGTCCCAACATTTTATAACAGCATAACCTTGCTTCTGATGTAAAGGTTAATTGTGGAACTCAATTAGCTGGCAAGCAGGTTGGAGCAGCATGAAAACATTGGTGAAGTCAGCCCTCATACTGCCTTATCTAGACGAAAATTATCTCAACAATGGAGGTGAAGCCACTCTGTCTCCCCTCTCCCACTGGCCTACATGCCCCAGTACACAGTCCTGGCGCATTAAAAACAGCTCCTGCATGAGCTCGGCAAGGACTGGAGTGCACGGAGACGTGGGGCGCCAGAAAGGCTGCGTATCAGTTTTATCACGGATGTTCTGATGATCGTTGTATCTGTTTCCTGGGAGGCAAGGATCAGAGAAACTCATCACTTAGCCCGAGGCTGCTCAAATCTGAGGTCAAAACACCTGGGAGAAGTCAACTGAGAGATCTGGTTGCTTCCACATACCTGGATTCATTCATCCAACAAGTATTTACTGAGCACCCATCATATGCCAGGCCAGGGTGGGGACCAGGATGAGCAAAGGAGGGGGCCTGGGGCATCCAAGGTGAGGGGCCGCCCTTGTTCCATTCTCATCCTGACCCATGCCAGGCACTGCGCCGGGCACTGAGGCTGCAGCGGAGAACAAAAGACATCAGTAGAGGGGGAAAAGGCTGGACACATGATCAAGTCTTTATATTTTAAGGCTGGATATTATGTGCTCCCCTGGTGATTCACACAGTAAAGAATCTGCCTGCAATGCAGGAGACTCGGGTTCGATCCCTGGGTCAGGAAGATCCCTTGGAGGAGGGCATGGCAACCCACCCCAGTATTCTTGCCTAGAAAATCCCACAGACAGAGAAGCCTGGCGGGCTACAGTCCATGGGGTCGCAAAGAGGCGGACACAACTGAGCGACTGAGACTTTTTTCACTTTCAGTACGGTGGTTGGAGAAGGCAGTGGCACCCCACTCCAGTGTTCTTGCCTGGAGAATCCCAGGGGCGGCGGAGCCTGGCGGGCTGCAGTCCATGGGGTCGCACAGAGTCGGACATGACTGAAGCAACTTAGCGGCAGCAGCGGTGCAGTGGTCAGCTGTTTCTGTTGGAAGTTTTGCCCGTCCCTCAGCCTGGAGTTGCTGACCGCTTGTGAAGTCCTGCCTTCGCTGGTTTTTCTCTCTGCTTCTCCAGGGGTGGCTCTGACAATGGGACATTCCGCTTCCTGGGTGCTTACGAACGTCTGGCGCTCCAGCTGCACTGACCCAGCAAACCTACCCCATGCCTCACTAAGTGGGACCACGATCGGTACCAGGTTTCCAGACTGAGGTCACAGCTGGTGTGTACCCTGGGAGAGGTGGCCGAGGTAAAGAAGGCCGGCCAAGACAAGGGCTGACCCGGGTGTGGATCCGAATAGCTGGTGGGTGCTCCTCACAGCTCCACATTGTTACAAAGGTGGGTTGAATCTGGGGCTTCCCTGGTGGTCCAGAGTTCACTCTCTGGTCCGGAAAGATCCCGCAAGCTACAGGGCAGCTAGCCCAGTGGGCCACAACTGCGGAAGCCTGCCTGCTGGGAGCACCGAAGCCCGCAAGCCTAGAGCCCGCGCTCGCCAACAGGAGAAGCCCCTGCAACAGGAACCCCCTGCACGGAACTCGAGAGGAGCCCGCTCTCTGCAACCAGCGGAAGCCCGGGCAGCAACCCGGCTCAGCCAAGAATAAGTGAAAATGCCTTTACAAATTGCTTCTTTAAAAAAGGGCTGGGTTGGCGGAGTCTGGTGGACTCTTACTTCTGACGTGTGTGTGTGTGGGGGGGGGGAGGTGTGTGTCAAGATACTGCCCTGAAATGCAGGCAGGAGCTGTTCTTTCTCCACCAAGTGCTAATCCTGGCAAAACTCTGTCACCTCTGGTAAGCCCCGAGAGGCCACCGTTCCCCGCCATCCTCCCATTCGGTCCGGCCCCAGAGGATAGCTGTCACTTCACTTTCTAGTCCTTTCCGCCACCCCAAACCGGCCTGCCTGTTCATTGCCTCCTCGCTCAGCATCTTCACCAAATCACTCTCGCTACATTGTCCATAGCAATCACAACAGCTCATGTCACGGGCCCTGAGTCTCCCTCCACCCTTTCCTTCGAAAAACGAAAAGCATCCCATGACCACGCGTTACCTGCCAAGCCCTGTGGTCAGCAGCGAGGCACGCCAATAAAGAAACGCGGGCGCGGTTCCCATCATCGAGCCCAGGGTGTACTGGAGGGAGGCAGACTTCGATCCCGCAATCCCCCTCAAATATGCAGAGAGATACCATTATATGCTGGGATAACTGGTATGAAGACGTGCAGGGTGCTACTGGGGAAGTGGGTTAGTCCAAGGGGGCTTCTCGGAGGAAGGGACGTTTGAGCTGAAACCCGTAGGATGAGGTTACGGGGTGAAGCAGGCAGAAGAGCATTCCAGGCAGAGGGAACGGCATGGTCTCTGGGAGGCTGGGTGAGGCTGGGACGGAAGCCCGCAGGGCTGGAGGATGCTGAGCAGGGAGCAGGGCCCTGTGAAGAGACTGGAGGGGATGGCAGGGCCCTACCGGGAGGGCTCTGAGGTCAGACTACGAGGCTCGACAGGGCACACCTGTGGGGCCTTACACAGGGCGATCGCGGGGTTCAGTGTGAGTTTAGTCCAACCAGCCCGACTGTGGTTGGAGGACCCACAGGAGGGAGTGAAAGTGGATGAGAAGAATGAGGAAGGTCCTACCAGTCTGTTGCTGAGACAGAGCTGGGGTCAGTGGAGGTGCAGACAGATGGGCTCCCCCTGTAGTGTGGAGATTTGGCGATAGAACTCAGCAGAGGTGAGCAGGGGCGCAAGAGATCCCCGGCTCCGGCTCCGGCAGCTAGAGCAACTGTTGTTCCTGCAGCGACCTTCCATGACCGTCCCACAGTCACACCGTCTGCCCTCCTGTGCAAGGTAAGAGGTCATGGAGGAGTCTCTCTGCTGAAGAAAGACTCCGTGGTCCTCTTTGGTTCTCTTTATGCTAATTAAAATGCCCAGTGGAGCGCAGCCTCTGAGAAAACCACAGCTCCAAGAGACACTGGCACCCTAATGCTCACTCAGCACTGTTTGCAACAGCCAGGACATGGAAGCAACCTGCATGTCCGTTGAAGGGCGAATGAATAAAATTGTGGCACAGATATTCAATGGAATTTACTCAGCCATAAAAGGGAATGTATTTGAGTCAGTTCTATTGAGGCGGATAAACCTAGATGCTGTTACACAGAGTGAAGTCAGAAAGAAAGAGAAAAGCATATCATCTGTTGATGCGTGTCTATGGAACCTAGAGAAATGGTGCTGAGGACCCTATGCGCAGGGCAGGAACAGAGATGCAGACAGAGAACAGGCTGCGGGCAGGGGGGGGATCAGGTGGGGAGAATTCAGATAGCAGCAGTGGGACTCACGCACGACCACGGGGAAAGCAGACAGCCAGTGGGGTTTGCAGGGTAGCACCGGGGCCCGATTCAGTGCCTGTGATGGCCGAAACAGGGCGGCTGGGCTGGAGGTGGGAGGGAAGCTCATGAGGGAAGGCGCACGTATGTACCTGTGGCTGGTTCATCCCGGTGGACAGAAACCAAGACAACACTGTAAAGCAATGACCCTCCAATTAAAAAAGATGAATTAGACATAAATGAGTAAAAATGCCCACATGGAAACTGGCTTCACTCACTGATGCTCAGAAACTAGCATCTCCTCTTTTCTCAAAAGACACACTATTAGGACCAGAATACAAGAATGAACCTATTCTCCTGTCATTTGAGGCTTATTTTCATCAGCCAATAAAAACTGCTTCTATTACCACCACTGGTGCTTGGAATTCAATGAAATCAATTTGGGAAGTTCTCTGAGGCTTCCCAAGTTGAGAAATCAAATGAAGTCACTTTTCTTTCATAAAAGTTGATGGTATCAATATGTATACACAGTTCAGTACGTGTNTAAAAACTGCTTCTATTACCACCACTGGTGCTTGGAATTCAATGAAATCAATTTGGGAAGTTCTCTGAGGCTTCCCAAGTTGAGAAATCAAATGAAGTCACTTTTCTTTCATAAAAGTTGATGGTATCAATATGTATACACAGTTCAGTACGTGTGCAAGACCTCATCCATATTATCTTTCCAAATGACCTGGTCAGGGGAAAATGTGAGTTGCAGAACAGTAAGAAGGTATAATCTCATTTTTGTTAAATCAAAACCAAAAAGATACCCAAACTCAGCACTGTTGGTAACGTTTGGGAGCGTGTTAGAACAGGAGACACTTGGCTCTCACCCCAGATGCACGGAGTCAGATCCTCCAAGTAACAAAACCTACAGGTGAGTCTTCAGCACAGGAAA
>SJYV01049101.1:0-10019 GCA_006410875.1 Neotragus pygmaeus | reverse complement strand
AGCCCAGCGTTTCTCATGATGTACTTTGCATATAAGTTAAATAAGCAGGGTGACAGTATACAGACTTGATGTACTCCTTTTTGCTATTTGGAACCAGTCTGTTCTGTTGTTCCATGTCCAGTTCTACCTGTTGTTTCTTGACCTGCATACAAATTTCTCAGGATACAGGTAAGGTGGTCTGGTATTCCCATCTCTTGAAGAATTTTGCACAGTTTGTTGTGATCTATACAGTGAAAAGCTTCGGTGTAGTCAATAAAGCAGAAGTAGATGCTTTTCTGGAATTCTCTTGCTTTTTCTATGATCCAATGGATGTTTACAACTTGGTTTTTGGTTACTCTACCTTTTCTAAAACCAGCTTGAACATCAGGAAGTTCACGGTTCATGTACTGTTGAAGCCTGGCTTGGAGAATTTTGAGCATTATCTTGCTAGTGTGTGAAATGAGTGCAACTGTGCAGTAGTTTGAACATTCTTTGGCATTGGCCTTCTTTGGGGTTGGAATGAAAATTGACCTTTTCCAGTCCTGTGGCCACTGCTGAGTTTTCCAAATTTGCTGGCATATTGAGTGCAGCACTTTCCACTAGCTTTGTTTGGAATGATGCTTTCTAAGGCCCACTTGACTTCACATTCCATGATGTCTGGCTCTAGGTGAGTGATCACACCATCATGGTTATCTGGGTCATGAAGATCTTTTTTGTACAGTTTTTCTGTGTATTCTTGCCACCTATTCTTAATATCTTCAGCTTCTGTTAGGTCTGTACCATTTCTGTCCTTTATCGAGCCCATCTTTGCATGAAATGTTCCCTTGGTATCTCTAATTTTTTTGAAGAGATCTCTAGTCTTTCCCGTTNTGATGTCTGGCTCTAGGTGAGTGATCACACCATCATGGTTATCTGGGTCATGAAGATCTTTTTTGTACAGTTTTTCTGTGTATTCTTGCCACCTATTCTTAATATCTTCAGCTTCTGTTAGGTCTGTACCATTTCTGTCCTTTATCGAGCCCATCTTTGCATGAAATGTTCCCTTGGTATCTCTAATTTTTTTGAAGAGATCTCTAGTCTTTCCCGTTCTATTGTTCCCTCTATTTCTTTGCACTGTTCACTGAGGAAGGCTTTCTTATCTCTCTTTGCTATTCTTTGGAACTCTGCATTCAGATGGGTATATCTTTCCTTTTCTCCTTTGCCTTTTGCTTCTCTTCTTTTCACAGCTATTTGTAAGGCCTCCTCAGACAACCATTTTGCCTTTTTGCAGTTCTTTATCTTGGGAATTGTCTTGATCACTGCCTCCTGTACAATGTCACAAACCTCCGTCCATAGTTCATCTGACATTTTGTCTATCAGATCTAGTCCCTTAAATCTATTTCTCATTTCCACTGTATAATTGTAAGGGGTTTTATTTAGGTCACATCTGAATGGTCTAGTGGTTTTCCCCACTTTCTTCACTTTAAGTCTGAATTTGGCAATAAGGAGTTCATGATCTGAGCCACAGTAAGCTCCTGGTCTTGTTTTGCTTCTCCATCTTTGGCTGCAAAGAATATAATCAGTCTGATTTCGGTGTTGACCATCTGGTGATGTCCATGTATAGAGTCTTCTCTTTTGTTGTTGGAAGAGGGTGTTTGCTGCGACCAGTATGTTTTCCTGGGAAAACTCTGTTAGCCTTTGACCTGCTTCATTTTGTACTCCAAGGCCAAATTTGCCTGTTATTCCAGGTATCTCTTAACTTTCTACTTTTGCATTCCAGTCCTCTATGATGAAAAAGACATCTGTTTTGGGTGTTAGTTCTAGAAGGTCTTGTGGGTCTTCATAGAACTATTCAACTTCAACTTCTTTAGAATTACTGGTTGGGGCATAGACTTGGATTACTGTGATACTGAATGGTTTGCCTTGAAAACAAACCGAGATCATTCTGTCATTTTTGAGATTGCATCCACGTACTGCATTTTGGACTCTTTTGTTGACTATAAGGGCTACTCAATTTCTTCTAAGGGATTCTTGCCCACAGTAGTAGATATAATGGTCATCTCAGTTACATTCCAGTATGAAAAGGCAATGTGAGATACATAGTTTCAAGTACAATGAGGTAAGGGGACTTTTATTGACTATACCAAAGCCTTTGACTGTGTGGATCACAACAAACTGAGGAAAATTCTGAAAGAGATGGGAATATCAGACCACCTGACCTGCGTCTTGAGAAACCTATATGAGAAATCTATANGAAAAAGCAAGAGAGTTCCAGAAAAACATCTATTTCTGCTTTATTGACTATGCCAAAGCCTTTGACTGTGTGGATCACAATAAACTGTGGAAAATTCTGAAAGAGATGGGAATACCAGACCACCTGACCTGCCTCTTGAGAAACCTGTATGCAGGTCAGGAAGCAACAGTTAGAACTGGACATGGAACAACAGACTGGTTCCAAATAGGAAAAGGAGTACATCAAGGCTGGATATTGTCACCCTGCTCTTTTAACTTCTATGCAGAATACATCATGAGAAAAGCTGGGTTGGAAGAAGCACAAGCTGGAATCAAGATTGTTGGGAGAAATATCAATAACTTCAGATATGCAGATGACACCACCTTTATGGCAGAAATCGAAGAAGAACTAAAGAGCTTCTTGATGAAAGTGAAAGAGGAGAGTGAAAAAGTTGGCTTATAGCTCAACATTCAGAAAACAAAGATCATGGCATCTGGTCGCATCACTTCATGTCAAATAGATGGAGAAACTGTGGAAACAGTGGCTAACTTTATTTTTCGGCACTCCAAAATCCTTGCAGATGGTGATTGCAGCCATGAAATTAAAAGACACATACTCCTTGGAAGAAAAATAATGACCAGCCTAGACAGCATATTAAAAAGCAGAGACTTTACTTTGTCAACAAAGGTCCGTCTAGTCAAGGCTATGGTTTTTCCAGTAGTCATGTATGGATGTGAGAGTTGGACTATAAAGAAAGCTGAGCGCTGAAAAATTGATGCATTTGAACTGTGGTGTTGGAGAAGACTCTTGAGAGTTCCTTGGACTGCAAGGAGATCCAACCAGTCCATCCTAAAGGATGTCAGTCCTGAATGTTCATTGGAAGGACTGATATTGAAGCTGAAACTCCAATTCTTGGCCACCTGATGCAAAGAACTGACTCATTGGAAAAGATCCTGATGCTGGGAAAGATTGAAGGCAGGAGAAGGGGATGAGAGAGGATGAGATGGTTGAATGGCATCACCGACTTGATGGGCATGAGTTTGAGTGAACTCCTGGAGTTGGTGATGGACAGGGATGCCTGGTGTGCTGCAGTCCATGGGGTCACAAAGAATCAGACACGACTGAGTGACCGAACTGAACTGAACTGAAGGGGACTTTCGGGGTTCAGAGGGAGCATGTGGGGTGACCCCAGCCCAGACTTTGGGACAAGACAATCTGAGGAGCCTTCCTGGAGAAAGTGACAGGAGGAGCAGGGATTGGTTGTGGTTTAGTCACTAATTCGTGTCTGACACTTGTGACGCCATGGACTGTAACCTACCAGGCTCCCTTGTCCATGGGATTTCCCAAACAAGAGTACTGGAGTGGGTTGCTGTTTCCTTCTCCAGGAAATCTTCCCAAGCCAGGGATTGAAACTGGGTCTCCTGCACTGCAGGTGGATTCTTTACCAACTGAGCGACGAGGAGGAAGAGGGAGGAAGAGTGTTCCAGGAGAGGCAACAGCATCTGCAGAGGCCTTCGGGGAGAAAAGACAGAGATGCCCCAGAGGAAAAGAAATAATTCTGTCTGGGAGGATTCGTCCAGCCCCTCCCCGTCAAGGACAGGAAAGTCCTCACCAGCCACAGCCTCAGGAGCCCTGGCCTTGGGTTTTCTCCCAAGCCCAGCAGCAGTTGAGGGGTCAGTCCATGATCGGGCGGGGGCCTCCTCCCTTAGGGCAAAGGTCATCTGTGCAGGTCACGAGGGCTCTCCCCCAGGGGTCAGCACCTTGGGGCCCCTTTTCGGGCTGCTTCCAGGCGCAGCCCCAATCCTGTGCTCACCAGAGGTCTCTGTCCCCTCAGGACCTCTGCAGGGGTGGGGGAGGCAGGTCCCTTGGGAGCGCAGGGGGTGTCTGTGTGCCCCGCCTGGGGGTGGTGTCAGTAACCCTGGCCCCCAGGCTAAATCCAGTGCATTCTGTGTGTGTCGATAAGGTTTTACTGGAAACAGCCTCACCCTTTCACTGACATGTCATCTACAGTTGTTTCTCTGTTATATCAGAAGAGAGTGGCTTCCAGGGAGCTTGTATGGCCTGAAAAAGTAGCCTGCAGACCTCTGGGCTCAGTGCACAGAATCCTTCAAAGCCTATAAGGACCCTCAGTAAATTCCTGGAGACCTGCCGCTCCCACATCTCCCCTGAAATCCCATCTCAGCAAGGCACTGGTCTCATGGCTTGGTCATGGCTGAGGCCTGTTGACCAGTGTCCTTAGGAATTTTCTACCTGGGAGATTTTCAAGAAGAGCTCTTGGTGGGCAGGGAGGAGGAGATGGGGGCTTCTTAGCGCGTGGAGTGAGCTGACACCAGACGGCCAGGGAGAACCTGGAGGGTCTCACAAAAACAGCAGTTGTGTGGGGCAGGGCGGCTGGAAACAAGCAGGGCCGGGTCATGGGGAGGCCAGGGAGGGAGCGGGCAGCAGGCTCGAGGCTCCGCCCTGGTGACAGTGAAATGGAGACGCCTGTCAAGTGATCCTGCTCCCTGGTGGCTGCCTTGTCCGTCAGCACCCCTAATCCCTAGGAGTTTGCACAGCCCTCTGCCGGCCCATGACGGCAGCTGATGGCCTTCATCGCGAGGCCGGACCAGCCTGGGGACTGGGCGGAAAGGAAAGCCAGCGAAGCCAGGGAGCCAGGGCCTCTCTCAGGAGGGTGTGAGGCCGGCTGGCCCTGATCTGGGGACAGCCGCGTCTGCGGCGGGAGGGCGGCCTCTGCCACCACCGGCAGGAGCCTCGCCCCAGGCCCGTCACGTCCGAGTGGCTGAAGCGCGGTCCCTGGAGCCAGACAGCCGGGCGGGAAACCCAGCCCTGCCACTTCCTGCTCTGGGACCTTTAACAGATAATTTAACCCCTCTCCAGTTCTGTTTCCACACTTGCAAAATGAGGGTGAAATAACACCTGCCTTGCAGGGTTATTGGGAATGGTAAGTGACAAGACATTTGAATAACATGTAGCAGCGAGGCTGACGTGGGTGCGGGGGTCCCATCCAGCCAGTCAATCCTAATTTACACTCACTTGCTGTTGTTCTAGCTCAAGCATCACAAGAAGTAGCTGGCAAAAGAAGTGGCAGATACTTCCTCTGATTTAGACCTCGAGGGGCCCCAGTGGCTCAGTGTTTGCTCTGGGGCACAGCCTAACTGTGATAGAACATTCTAGGCTGGCCTTCCTACCCTCTCTGCTCTGAGGAATCCAGGATTCTGTGGGCAGGCCCAGAAGGCCAGTCCACCTGAACCCTGGAGGTACTTCCAACTTCCGGGGTTCACAGCCTTCTGACTCCGAGGCCATGGAAAGAGAAGCAAGCTCTGACTTCCTCACATCGTGAGTGCAATGACCTAGCCAGGGCCCCACCCTGCTGCCCCTGGCAGGGCAGAACCTGCCCCATGCTAAGGGGCTGCCTCTCTGCCCTCAGGGCACTAACAGCTGCAGGGATCTCCCATCCAGCCAGCAGCTGAAGCCCCCAGAACCTCTCCCTCCTTCTCTCTTGGGGTTTGGGGGCAAAACCTGTCAAATATGGACTCCCTTCTAAAGCAATCAGTAAGCACCTACTGTGCGCCAGCCACCATGTCGGGCACTCTACTCAGGCCCGGGCATCCAGGGGGCTTGTGCCGAGAGGGAGACCCCAGTCGCACTCGAGTCACCACATCCAGAGCACGTGTTCCCGCCGGCTTCCCAGGACAGGTTTTCGGTTCGGGATAACTGAAAGAGAAGGAGGCCCCTGTCTGAGCCAGCTGCCCTTGGCCGTGATTGATGGCCTCTATTAACAGCATGCTGTAAACTGATCGAGCGCGGGGGGGCCAAGCGCTCCCCCCTAGCTGGACCCCCACCAGGGAACACTCTTCACCCCCCCAGCCTGCTAGCCCCAGCGTGAGGACAGTGTCAGAGAACCCTCTGCTGTGCTGAACCGCTCCTGAAGCCCAAGCCAGTCCACTAGCCCCTGGGGAGAAAGGCCCAAGCCCCGGAAGCCGACCTCTTGTGGGGGGCAGGGGGCGGGCTGGTCAGGGAGGGCATTCCAGAGCGACCCTGGCCGGTGAGTGTGTCCCTCGGGCAGGTCACACGCTCTGTCTGGCCTCAGTAGCCTGGTGTCACAGGAGCCTCCTCCTCACCGGGACCTTTACAGCATCTCCCTCCCTCAGCACCCCTGAGACAAGGCCTGCGAATCAGAGCCCTCACCCAGGATAGCACCCCCACCTCCCCTCCCCTGAACAAGCAGGTAGCTGGGTGTCCTTCAAGTCAGTACAGACTTTGCAAAGGGAAAATAGCAGGCAAGCCAGGGGGGCGTGAGGGTCCCAGGCAGAGGATGCCTTTCTACTCCGGACAGACGGGCTTTAACTTTCCAAACTCAGTGGGGTCTCTTTCATCCTTACAAGGCAGTGAGATGCAATGGACTTGGTTTCACCCACTGAACAGGTGGGAAAACTGAGTCTGGAGAGAGGCTGCAATCTGGAGTGGGAGCAGCCACCACCCCCAAGGCTGAGTCCCATGGTGGCCCTCACGCTGAACCGACCCCACCCCTGCCCCATCCTCCAGCTATGAGAGGTGCATCGGGAGGAGCGATGACGGTTAAAAGCGGTGTATGAGCATCTCTGCGGACCCTCTGGAGCGGTGACCTCAGAGCTCAGAAAGTCAGGCTGGCGCTAGAGCCCTCGGCCAGCGGCCCGCAGTGCCCTGCTGCTTCCTGCCCCAAGTCTCTGCTTCCAGCTGCCCTCTTGGGTGAGCCGGGGGCTGGCGCTGGAGCCGGGACCCCCATGGAACCACGCCGGCCACCCCGTGGCTCCAGGAAAGGGAGGAGACCTCACACCACCAGTTTTGTCCCCTTCGTCTGCCGACCCAGGCCCGGGGCCCAGCCAGGAAGGCCCAGGGCTGGGCAGCGGCTACAGGGCGGGCCCAGGGACCTGTCACATTTTTGGGGGGTTAATTACCACTGCCTGGAATCTGAGCTGCGTCGGTCTGGGCACAACAAGCCTTGTGGCCGGGCAGGAGCCCTCAGTCTTTCTCAGGTGACAGCTGCTGGCCTGGGACAGAACTGTCCTCATTCTGGTGGTGCCACCTCCCCAGGGGACCCCAGTTGTCTGGTCGTGAGCAGAGCCTTGCAGGTGGAGGGCGGAGATCGGACCGTCGAGGTGTGAAGTGGCCCATGGGTGGTGCGGGGGCCACGCAAGGGTAGCGGGGGCCCAGGCCAGAAGGGCGTTCTCCTGGGCCGGCCAGCCCGTCGGGCCCCGGGCGCGGCACTTGCCCTTTGCGTCTGAAGGGGCAAGCATGCAACCTTTCCATTTTTGCACCGGCTTAGAGTCTCGGTGCCCAAAGCAGCGCTGGATGCTCGGCAGGCACCCGACACCGCTGCGGATGGCGCGTCCACCCACCCACCTGTCCCCCCGGGGAGTCGTGTGCCCAGCGCCTTGGCACCTCCAGCCCCTGCCCCCCCGGGGGGGAGGGCGTGTCACATGTGCTCCTGGTGAAAGCGAAGCATCCAGGGGGATGCGTTTTCACTTCTAAAGATAAGTTAGAGCCTGCTGGGGAGATTCCTGATGAGACTTGTCACATACTCATTCTCTCAGCACCGAAGTGTCACCCTGAGATGAGAGAGGAGGGTGGCGTGCGCGGGGACCCTGGCTGCCGCTCCCCCTCCCCGGGAGAGGCGGCCCGTCCCTGTTTGTCAGCGATGCCCTGTGTGCTGATTACTCCAGCCCAGGCTCACTGATCTGTCTCCGGAGGTCCACCCACCCTGACACTGTTATCTTTCCTCCATTGCTTTTGCACTTTTGTCAAAAATCGGCCACACATATTTGCATGGACCTATTCCTGGGTCTTCTGTTCTGTTCTATTGATCTATGCATCCATTCTTCCACCAATGGCACACGGTCTTGATTACTGGGTCTTTTAAAAAGGTTCCTGGTGTGTAGCAGATGCTTGAGAAATGGTCATTATCGTTCGTTCATTCATCAGATATATATATAAACATCACTACGAATAGAATTTCTGATATTCTTCCTATTTCATTTGCAGGAAAATGTAGCTTATCCAGAGGCCAAAATTTTAGGAACCCAAGGTTCTCTGAGTCCTAGAAATGACTATCAAAAATGTCTCTGCATTTAAAGAACCAAAAAGTGTGCATGTAGAATTTAATTTACAGAAAAATGGATTCCAAATGGTAGAGTCCTATCTGCTGATACTCAGGAAAAGCACCCAGGAGTTACTAGAGCAGCATTTCCCAAAGTATGTTCCTTGGTACATGAGTCTTTAAAGATGCTTCTCAAAAAAAAAAAAAAAAATTTATTGTCAAAATGTTGGGGAAATATTATACACAATTGTATGTATTTTTAAAGGGATTCACAATGTGTGTTATCACACTGAAGCACTCTAATAAACCCTGCAGTAAAATCCATTTGTGCAATTTGCTTTAAACTAAGGTTTCCCAAGGAGCTTCCCAAGGGGCCTCCCAGGTGGCACCAGCGGTAAAGAACCCCTTTGCCAATTCAGGAGACGTAAGAGACTCAGAAGATGTAAGAGACTCAGGTTCAATCCCTGGGTCGGGAAGATCCCCTGGAGGAGAAAATGGCCACCCACTCCAGTATTCTTGCTGGGAAAATCCCATGGATAGAGGAGCCGGGTGGGTTATAGTCCACAGGGTTGCGGAGTCAGAGACGACTGAAGTGACTGAGCACGCCAGGCTTCCCAAACTAACTTATTCGTAGAAACCACGTTTCTCACCCACCCCCCTCTTCCAGTAACATCCCATGATATTATTCCTGGGAACATATTTTGAAAAACACTATCACAGGGGATTGCCAGAAAGCCCACAGCATGTTAGGAGTCTGGGGCTTGTGACCTGAGGGCCCAGGGCATTCCCAAGGCTCTCTTGGGAAGATCAAACTGCTTTCCTAGCAATTACCAAGAGGGGATTTGCTTTGCTCAACCTCCTTCCGCTGCAAGTGCACCGCGCTCTTTCCCAGAGGGCGGGTGACATGTGATCTCACAAGCGGCTGAGTGCAGGAGCACTTGTGTGAACCCAGCTGTCTCCTACTGAACCAGATGCGGAGGAGGTTTACCAAAAAATGTCAAACAATGCCACTCTTCTCACTTGACCTTTTTCCTTTAGGAAAATGTAAGTTTTCAGAAAGCTGTTTACTGATTTTGTTATTACTTTTGGCTGCGCTGGACTTCGTTGCCGCGTGCAGGCTTTCTCCAGCTGCAGCCGGGGCTGCACTCTGCGGACGGGCACAGGCTCTAGGTGCACAGGCTTCAGAGGCTGCAGCTCACGGCCTCAGCAGCTGCGGTGCATGGCCTGAGCTGCTCCACAGTATGTGAAATCTTCCCGGACCAGGGACCAGAAGCCTGTGTCTCCTGTATTGGCAGCGGATTCACAGCTACTGGACCACCAGAGAAGTCCTATTGCTGTCACTTTAAAACAAATACATGTGAAATTTGTTGCAATTTTAATGCTATAAATATTGATAGATATGATCATATACACAAAGCTTTCTGGGGTCCTCAATAATTTTGAAGAGTGTAAAGGGGATGTGAAAATGGGGAAAATACTCCTGTATCCCTCACTGTATTCAGCCATTTAAATCAACACTTCTGTTACCAGATGTGTGGGTTTCCACAAAGCAAGCAATTCCTCAATGCTCGCTGGGTGCCTGATGCTAACTAGGATTAGTGCAGACTCACAGGCTCAGGACTTGGGCCCACAAGGTGGACTTATCTCCCCCAACTTCACAGCCGGTAACGAGCCCTGGTGGTCCTTGTGCTTCTGGCTCATGGGTGTAGACAAGGTGCTTTTTCAGGGCCTAAACTGTCCCTCCTGCCCCCA
>SJYV01049100.1:117828-136609 GCA_006410875.1 Neotragus pygmaeus | reverse complement strand
TTTGAAATACCTCAACTGGAATTCCATCACCTCCACTAGCTTTGTTCATAGTGATGCTTCCTAAGGCCCCCTTGACTTCACATTCCAGGATGTCTGGCTCTAGGTCAGTGTGAATGATCACATCATTGTGATTATCTGTGTCGTAAAGATCTTTTCTGTACAGTTCTGTGAATTCTTGCCTCCTCTTAATATCTTCTGCCGCTGATAGGTCCATACCATTTCTGTCCTTTATTGTGCACATCTCTGTTCCCTTGGTACTTCTAATTTTCTTGAAGAGATCTCTAGTCTTTCCCATTCTGTTATTTTCCTCTATTTCTTTGCATTGATCGCTGAGGAAGGGTTTATTGTCTCTCCTTGCTATTTTTTGGAACACTGTTTTCAAATGGGTATATCTTTCCTTTTCTCCTTTGCTTTTCACAGCTATTTGTAAGGCCTCCTCAGACAGCCATTTTGCTGTTTTGCATTTCTTTTTCTCAGGGATGGTCTTAATCCCTGTCTCCTGTACAATGCCACAAATCTCCATCCATAGTTCATCAGACACTCTATCTAAATCTATTTCTCACTTCCATTGTATAATCAAAGGACTTGATTTAGGTCATACCTGAATGGTGATATGGAATAGAGGTTTGTTTTTGTTATTCTGTTTCATTACTCATGGTAACTTCCTGATTGGAGTCAGATTTACTAGGTGGTTCTAATCTCTTGAGATAAAAATTTGGAAACCTTGAATTTTTGTATATATTCATGCATCTGTTTATCAAAGCTGTGCTTAGGACTGAACATTCACTGTATGTTTTGGCTGCTGTTACAGGAATTACAGATATATCAGAAAACAGTGACAAATTCCTGCCCTCATGGAGTTTATATTCTACTTAATGTTGTGTATAATATCAGTAAAAGTCATCTCCTGGGCTGCTATGGACCGCAGCTGACATACATTTCTGCTCAACATCAGTTGATTCACTCGTAAGCAAATAATTTGAGCCTGAAATCAAGTATAAAATGGGCAGAGAAGAATCTTCATAGCCTCACTAGCAAGGCTCTTGGCAAAGATAATCTAGATGCTAACATTTCTAGCTTGAACAGTGAAGTTCTGATACTTGACGAACAAATCATTCACGTAAAAACAAAATTTTGCCTGCTGTGGTTAAAAAAAATTGTCCAGTTATTGAATATGCCAGTTGGAAAGGGAGATTTGATCTGCAGAGTAAACAAGACTATTACACAGCCAGACAAAAGTTATTTTTAAATCAGCTTATAAAACAAAAGGCATCATTTGAACATGTACAATTATCACATGAAACTGAATTGAGAAAGCATTAGGACATGAATTGTCTGCTTGAAAACTTGGTTCAAGTACTTAGTCAAAGTAATTTGATTCCCCAGCAGTGACTGAAAATGCTAACAGACCCATCAGTATCTCAGCAGATAAATCCTAGGAATACCTTTGATACCAAGGATTATTCTACTCACAGGCTTTATCAACTTTTAGAAGGAGAAAATAGGAAAAAAGAATTATTACCCATGTAAATCTGGAGAAGTGGCCAAGAAACTAAAACAGGATGTTTCTTTGGTACAACAACAGTTGGCAGAAGCTCCTCAGGAATATTCTTTCTTTCTGTCCAAACTAAATAATGATGTGGAATGCTCTGTGATGCTTTGTATCAAGGAGGAAATCAGCTTTTGCTTAGTGATCAGATAATTGAGTTGTTTACAACTTTTGGCTGTTGGGTACAATACTGCTGTCAACATTGTTGTACAAGTATTCAAGCCCTGTTTTCATTCCTTTTGGATATATACCTGTAAGTGGATGCTGGAACACAGTTAACAGAGCAGTTTCACTAGGTTGAATTTAACTAAACAACCTAATTCACCTTCTTATTGATATTCTTGCTGATGTGAAGACTAAAAGAAAAATTTGGGTATTTAGTAAACTGCATCAAGTGGAAAGATAATTATATGTACATTTTTTAAAAGATGAAGATTAAAGAATCTTCATCAAGAATTTAGAAAACCAAAGATTAAAGCTATTGGTTTTGCAGACTGAAATTTACCAAAAATGAAATCTTCACTGTCTGTGCTACATTTTAATGTTTTAAATATTTGGAGAAGAACATAGCTAATGATGGAAAAGAAAATGGCAACCTACTCCAGTATTCTTGCCTGGGAAATTACATGGACAGAGGAGGCTGGCGGGCTACAATCCATGGGGGTCACAAAGAGTCAGACATGACTGAGCAACTGAACAAAATACCTATTAATAACATGCCCCAAACAATCTACAGATTCAATGCAGTCCCTAACAAAATTCCAATGGCTCTTTCACAGAAATAGAATAGGCAATCCTAAATTTGTATAGAACTACGAAAGACCTTGAAAAGCCAAAGCAATCTTAAGAAAGAAGAACAAAGCTGGAGACATCATACTTCCTGTTTTCAAGCTATACCGTTTATATCATATATACCATATAATCATACCATAAAACAATTAAAACAAGCACATTGATCAACAGAACAGAACTGAGAACCCAGAAACAAATTCACGCATACACTGTCATTAATTTATGACAACAGAGCCAAGAATACACAAAGTAGTGGTCTCTTGAATAAATGGTGTTGGGAAAGCTGAATAGCTCATGTAAAGGATCAAACTAGACCACTATCTTCTACCACACACAAAAATCACCACAAAATGAGTTAAAGACATGAACATAAGACATGAAACCATACAACCTCCTGGAAGAAAACAAAAGAGAAAAAGCTCCCTGATATTGATCTTGGCAGTAATTTTTTGGATTTGACATCAAAAGCAAAAGCAACAAAAGCAAAAATAAACAAGTGTGACTACATCAAACTAAAAAGCTTCTGCACAACAAAGGAAACCATCAATAAAATGAAAAGGCAACCTATAGAACTGGAGCAAATACTTGCATATCCTACAGCTGATAAGAGGCTAACATCAAAAATACATGAAGAATTCATTCAACTCAACAGCAAGAAAATAATCCAATTAAAAAATGAGTGAAGCACTAAATAGACATTTTACCAAAGGAGACATACAAATAAATGGCCAATAAATACATGAAAAGGTGCCAACAATCCCTAATCATCTGCTGCTACTGCTGCTAAGTCACCTCAGTCGTGTCCGACTCTGTGCAATCTCACAGACGGCAGCCCACCAGACTCCCCCGTCCCTGGGATTCTCCAGGCAAGAACACTGGACTGAGTTGCCATTTTCTTCTCTAAAGCATGAAAGTGAAAAGTGAAAGTGAAAGTGAAGTCATGTCCGACCCTCAGCGACCCCATGGACCGCAGCCCATCAGGCTCCTCCATCCATGGGATTTTCCAGGCAAGAGTACTGGAGTGGGATGTCTGGGAAATGCAAATAAAAACCACAATGAAATATCACCTCATACCTGTCAGAAAGGTTATCTTCAAAAAAAAAAAAACAAGAGAAATATTAAGTGTTGTCAAGGATGTGGAGAAAAACTACATTTGTATTGTTGGCAGGAATGTAAACTTTTACAATCGCTAAGGAAGTTATCCAAAATACTAAAAACAGAAATACCATGTTATTTTAGTCACTAAGGCCTGCCTGACTCTTTGGCAACCCCATGGACTCTAGGCTTGCCAGGCTCCTTTGTTCGTGGGATTTTCCAGGCAAGAATATTGAAGTGGATTGCATTTCCTTCTCCTGGGGATTTCCCAATTCAGGGATAGAATCCACGGCTTCTGCCACAACTCCTGCATTGCAGGCAGATTCTTTACTGCTGAGCCAGTAAAGAATCCACCTGACAATGCAGGAGACATGGGTTCTATCCCTGGGTTGGGAAGATATCCTAGAGGAGGAAATGACAACCCACTCTAGTATACTTGCCGGGATAATCCCACGAACAGAGGAGCCTGGCAAGCTAGAGTCCTTGGGGTCGCAAAGAGTAGGACATGATTGAACATCCATTTAGAACTACCATATGATGAAGCAATTTCACTCCTGGGTGTATATCCAAAGGGGATGAAAACAGGATATTGGAGAGATATCTGCACTCCCACATCCATTGCAGGATTAGTTACAACAGCTAAGATACAGAAACAACCTCATCTAACAAAGGCTGACTAGATAAAGATGTGGAATATATACTTTGCAGAATATTATTCAGTCATGAGAAAGAAGAAATCCTGCCATTAGGGATGACACAAATGGACCCTGATGGCATTACGCTAAGTGAAATAAGCCAACGAAAACACAAATACTACACAGCTATCACTCACATGTGGAATCTAAAAAAAGGTTAAACTTAGACAAAAAGAGTAAAAAGGTAGTTTCCCAGGGGAAATAATGAGACTAAGGTTGGTAAAAGGGTACAGACTTTCAGCTGTAATATGATTAAGGCCTAAGGAGCTTACAAAATGAATTAATATTTTACATATTTAGCCTCAAGCAACTATATAGCATAAAACATATCTCATTCCATTCTACAATATAGGTTTGAGTCAGTAAATACTTTGTTATCTTCAATAGCCCCTCTGGGCTCCTGTGAGCAGTAATGGACTGAGAGATCCTTTACCAAGTTCATTTTAGTTAAAATTCTAATTCTAGAACCCTTTCTAAGGAAAATCAAGTATATAGAAGTCCTTAGAGAAAAACTACTAAAGTTTATTTCTGCCACATGTTACAACATTTATAAGACACCTTTATCCATAAGCATGTACAATCTTACATTTATTTCACACATAGATCTAGTGATCTGTTTCCTGGACTCTCAAATTAGATGGACAGAATACACCACATGTCTGAGAAAGATATACCATGAAGTCCAAAGACATCATATTAAAAAAAGAAGTAAACCATTAAAAAAATTTTCCAGGTGTATTTGTCTCAGATTCAATTAATGTAGGAACCGAAAGCCCCACCTACTAACACAATACCTAAGGATAACACTAATAATGAATGATGGTGTGCTCAGTCACTAAGTTGTGTCTGACTCTTTCGTGACCCAATGAACTGCAGCCCCTGCAGCCCACCAGTCTCCTCTGTCCATTGGATTTCACAGGCAAGAATACTGGTGTGGGTTTCCATTTCTTTCTCCAGAGGGATCTTCCCGAGCCGGGAAGCTCCTGCATGGGCAGGTGGATTCTTTACCACTTGAGCCATCTGGGAAGCCCCCAATAATGAATTATATAATAATTTATTTCCTAGGATAATGCAATCAACAATTAAATTATGCTCATTATATTGTCTTTCAAAAAGGAAGAGCTAATTATTTTAGAAAATGACCCATCCAAAGTAGTTAAAATAAAAAATGGCTTTAAAACTATCTTATCCTTTGGAAATTTTTTACATGCAATAACTATTTTCCTAAAATATCATATGAATATTTCCATATTAAAGACAACATTGCTTGCCCATTAGTCAGTCATTTGTTTGACAATTTCCCTGTGACTTGTTTGTATCAAACTTGATTTAAAAGATTTCTATCAATGTCAAGCCTTAAATCTAGAAAAAATAGGGGGAAAACTTGTCTTAACCAGAAGAATGACAATAACAAAAAATGTGAAAGACAGAACTAGAAAATCATCATTTGCTATAGCTGATTCCACCAAATACCATCAACAGATGCACAAAACCATAAAGGCTATTTGAGGAACTAAATATTTCCATACTGCAAAGTTATACCCCTACAAATTACTTGTTAATAACTCAAATATTTAGGATGCTGCCACCACCTTAACCCAGCAACAAAACTTAACATCAAAACTAAACAGTGTAAAACTTCTATTGTGATGTAATTTAACTACCTAGTTTCAACCACACACACACACACACACACACACACACACTCCAAAACTTGGAATAATCCTTATAGACATTTTTGGTCTTATCTCTTCAAAGTCAGTATCACTGGAAAAGTGTGTGGGAGGCCTTAGATATGGAACTAAAGACTAGGACCTTGACTGCAAATCAAGTGAAAATGGTATTTAGGGGTCAAATGGCAAATTTGAATATGGATACATATGAGATTTTTGGAAACTTTTTTCAGTGTAGACGCCGCTATGCAGAAATCCTTTCTCTGGAAACACATGGTGAAGTTAAACTAATTGGGCAGAAGAACTGGATAAATAAGTAAACTGATAAATGGATGCAGAAAATATAGCAAAACATTTAAGAGGTGAATTTTGGTGATGGGTAAATGTGTGTATATTCTACTATTCTTTGCTTCAGTATGTCTTCAGTTTTCAAACTACAAAGTTTCAGGACAAAAGAAGGCCAAGATTAAAGTATGTCCTTAATTAGATATCTAAACAGCATATAAGTGATTTATAGTCCATCTTTTTTCAAAACAGATTTAAAGTGGCTTTTAAAAAGATACAATATAAGGTAATATCTTTAAGAAAAAAAGGTAAGAAAAATTAAGCAAAAGAAAAATACATGTAAGACACGAAGGTGAGGTCAAGGATTATATTAATAAACTGAATGAGCTACAAATATTGACATTTCACTAGGAGTTCCTCGATTCTTCATGAAGTTTAAAGTTTGTCAGGCAAACAAAACACTTAACAAAACATTTGGGAAAACACTTCAGGGGAAAGGCATGAAGAAATAGTCATTATATATTCAAACAGTACTGCCTCTAAATAAAATGCTTTACCATTTCTTTCAACAGACACACATATAACAGCTTTCATTAAACTTAAATATACATTTGCCAGTGGTGTCCTAAGAAGACCTAAAGGGGTGCATACAAAATCAATCTGTGTCCAAAGAGAAAATATCACTATGTATTACTGTGAGCTAAAAACTAAAAAGAAATTAAACTTTACCAAAATTAAATCAAACTGACATGATACCTTGCTAGCTTCATGAGAGAAAAGAATTTCATAAAATGAAAAAAGTTGACACTTTTAATGGCATTTGTTTGCCTTCAGCATTCTAAAATACTTAAGGATGTTATCAATGTAGCTCTTTTTAAATATATTTTTAAAAACTTTTAAACAGACTGCAGTAATTTTAATGAAATGGGAAATGACTATTAAAATTTTTGCAGTGTCCGACTCTTCACAACCCCATGGCCTGTAGCCCACCAGGCTCTATGGAATCCTCTAGGCAAAAATACTGCAGTGGGTTGCTATTCCCTTCTCCAGGGGATTTTCCTAACCCAGGCGACCAAACCCAGGTCTCCTGCATTGCAGGTGGATTCTTTAGCAGCTGAGCCACCAGGAGACCCATATGGAAACACTGAAGAACCCAAATAGCAAAAATAATCTTGAGAAAGAAAAATGGATCTGTAGGAGTCAACTTTCCTGACTTTACACTATATGACAAAGCTACAGTCATCAAGACAGTATGGTACTGGCACAAAAACAGAAATACAGAAGAATGGAACAAGACAGAAAGCCCAGAGATAAACCCACACACCACCAATATGCACCTTATCTTTGAAAAAGGAGGCAAGAATATATAATGAAGAAAAGAAAATCTCTTCAATAAGAACTGTGGGAAAACAGCTACATGTAAAAAAATGAAGAGAACACTTCCTAACACCATAAACAAAAATAAACTCAAAATAGATTAAAGAATTAAACATGAGACACAAACTATACAGCTCTTAGAGGAAATCATAGGCAGTACACTCTTTGACATCAACCACAGCAAGACCATCTGTTACCCACTTACTAGAGAAATGGAGAAAAAAAAATCAACATAACCTAATAAACATAGACATTTTTCACAGCAAAGGAAACAATACACAAGACAACACTCAGAATGGGAGAAAATAACTGCCAAGGAAGCAACTGACAAAGGATTACTCTCCAAAATATATAAGCAGCTCATACAGCTTAGTATCAGTAATACAAACAGCCCAATCAAAAAATGGGCAGAAGACTTAAACAGACATTTCTCCAAAGACATACAGATGGCCAATAAACACATGAAAAGATGTTCAATATCACTAACTATTAGAGAAATGCAAATCAACATCAGTCAGAATGGCAATCGTCAAAAAATCTACTAACAATAAATGCTGGAGAGGATAAGGAGAAAAGGGAACCTTCTTGCACTGTTGGTGTGAACATAAATTGATACAGCCATTACAGAAAACAGTATAGAAATTTCTTAAAAAACTAGAACTTAACCTATCATATGACCCTGAAATCCCAATACTGGGCATATACCCTAAGAAAACCACAAATCTAAAAGACACGTGCACCCCAAAATTCACTCCGGCCCTATTAACAATAGCCAGGACATGGAAGCAACCTAGGTATCCACAGATAGACTGAGTCGGTGGTAGTGAGATGAATGAAACAGAGCCTGTTATACACAGTGAACTAAATCAGAAAGAGGAAAATAAATATAAATATCATGTATTAACACATACACATGGAATCTAGAAAAATGGTACTGATGAACTCATGCATGCATGGAAGGAATGGAAATACAGATGTGAAGTCCAGACATGTGGGGACAGCAGAGGAAGGGGAGGGTGAACTGAAAGGAGAAAGTAGCACTGATATTGTACACTATCATGTGTAAAATAGACAGGTGGTGGGAAGCTGTTATACAACACAAGGAGTCCAGCCTGATGCTGTGATGACCTAGAGGGTTAGGATGAGGGGAGAGGAGGCTCAAGGTGAAGGGGATGTATATACAATTAAGGCTGATTAGTGTTGCTATATGTCAGAAACCAATACAGCATTGTAAAGCAACTTTATGCATTTAAAAAATAAATTTAAAATAAATAAAACTCTGCTCATTTCCATGCTCAAAACCCTTCAAGCTAGGTTTCAGCAGTATGTGAGCCAAGAAACTCCAGACATACAAGCTGGGTTTCCAAAGAGGCAAAGGACCCAGAGATCAAATTGCCAACATCCGTTGGATTATGGAGAAATCAAAGAAGTTCCAGAAAAAAACATCTACTTCTGCTCCACTGACTACACTAAAGCCTTCGACTGTGTGGATCACAACAAACTGTGGAAAATTCTTAAAACAGATGGGAGTACCAGACCACCTGACGTGAGAAATGTATATGCAAGTCAAGAAACAACAGTTAGAACTGGACATGGAACAACAGACCAGTTCACAACTAAGGAGTACAACAAGGTTCCTGCTTATTTAATTTATATGCAGAGTACATCATGTGAAATGCCAGGCTGGATGAATCACAAGTTGGAACCAAGATTGCCAGAAGTAATATCAACAACCTCAGATATACAGATGACAGCACTCTAATGGCAGAAAGTGAAGAGGAACTAAAGAGCCTCTTGATGAGGGTGAAGAGAGTGAAAAAGTGGGCTTAAAATTCAACATTCAAAAAATGAAGATCATGGCATCTGGTCCCATCACTTTGGCAAATAGATGGGGAAAAGGCAGAAGCAATGACAGATTTTATCTTCCTGGGCTCCAAAATCACTCTAGGTAGTGACTACAGGAATGAAATAAAAGATGCTTGCTCCTTAGAAGGAAAGCTATGACAAACTTAGATACCCTATTAAAATGTAGAGATGTACTTTGCCAACAAAAGTCTGTATAATCAAAGCTATGATTTCTCCAGTAGTCATATATGGATATATGGATGTGAGTGTTTGTCCATAAAGATTGAGTGCTGAAGAACCGATGCTTTCAAATTATGATGCTGGACAAGAGTCTTGAGAGTCCCCTGGATGGCAAAGAGATCAAACCAGTCAATCCTAAAGAAAATCAACCCTGAATATTCATTGGAAGGACAGCTGCTGAAGCTGAAGCTCCAATACTTGGCCACTTGATGAGAAGAGCTGACTCACTGGAAAAGATCCTGATGCTAGGAAAGATTGAAGGCAGAAGGAGAAGACGGGGGCAGAGGATTCGATGGCTGGATGGCATCACTGGCTCAATGGACATGAATCTGATCAAACTCTGGGAGATAGTGGAGGACAGAGGAGTCTGGCATGCTGCAGTTCATGGGGTCACAAGAGTCTGACACAACTGAGTGACTGAACAACAACAAAGTAGGACAAAGTATATAAACACACATGTAAGGATGAATGAGCACTTTAAAATGTTTTACTGATAAACATTTACAGTCAGAAGGTCTGTATATCGTCCCTTCATGAAATGAAGCTTCCGGTACAGAAGCAACAATTCTGACACCCACCCCCTCTTCAGGGTGCAACAATACAAGAATCGTTCTTGGGCTAAAACTTTTTATATGAGCAGGTTATGATGATCTATGAACAAAGACCTAAACTTCACATTGTTAGTCGCTCAGTTGTGTCTGATTCTTTGTAACCCCATGGACTGTAGCCCACCGGGCTCCTCTGTCCACGGGATTCTCCAGGCAAGAACACTGGAGTGGTTTGCCATGTCCTTCCCCAGGGGATCTTCCTGACCCAAGGAGTCTTCTCACATTGCAGGCAAATTCTAAACCATTTGAGCTACCTGGAAAGTCGTTTTACAAACTAAGACCCATGTTCTATTAGTTAGGAGTGAAAAACATACACTCACCCTAGAAAAATCTTTGAAGAGTATAGCAGGTTCAGTTCTGAAAACAGGTCAAGTATTTAAACCCAGGTAGATCTGTGAGCTGGCACAGACCTATCATGAAAAACAGGTCCTGATCTCAGCGCCTGAACAGAGTGAACTAAAGATACTGTGCCTGAGCCCACTGGCTAGCAGCTGCTCAATGTCCATTCAGCCTTCCTTCCTCATTCATGAATTCCTGTTATTTCACATGGTCATCCAAATTAAGACTACACTTTTCAATCTACCCTACTATCAGATCTGGCCACTGTCCAGGTAACAACCACCAGAATGAAAGGACAAATGGTGCACGCAATTCTCAGGATGTGATCGTAAAGGAAGGGGGCATGCCTTTTACTGGCCAGGCACCAACATGACAGCTGGAAGAGCCATCACAAACTATGAAGTGACTCGAGAGCCAAGGATCACACCTGATAGTGCAAGGAAGAGGGAAGTGAAGTCCCTGAAACTGTGGTGCCCCATCAGCTCTCGGCTACTTTCTTCTGAGTTATTTCATGAAAAAATAAAAAAAAATTTTTAAGATGCACTTATCTAACACAGGTTGTGGTGGTGTTTAACTCTATGCCAGTAAGCCAGACAGAGGGAGGATCAGCATGCCATGCAAAAGATTTACTGGGGAGTGCTCTTGGGACAGATGTCTGCAGAAGGGAAGGGAGGAAGCAGGGATGGAGCGAAGGAAAAGCTGGGATGTGGTACACAGCAGGAGCAAAGGCCTCGGCCAGCCTTGGGGGGAGCTCAGAAGCTGAGGGGATCTTCCTGAGTTCAGTCATCACTTCTTGAGGTGAGTTATCAGGAGTTGTGATGATGGCACCAGCTTTTGTACCCCCATAGCACCCAGTCACTGGATGCAGATTGCCCTGGAAAGAGTGGGTGACTCGGGGTGAAGCAACTCCATCACAAAGGCAATACTGAAGTGGGTTCTCTGCTGGCAGCATTCCTTTATTACCACTGTTACTTAGAAGTTCCCTGTCACTCCCAGCTGAACCTAAACCAAGGCCAAAAGGCCAAAACTTTTTCATCAAGATGACCCAGTGAGTTACAATCCATGAGAATCAAATCTATGACAGCAACAGACCAGGAAAAGAACAGAAAGCCTTGAACAGATAAAGCACTTCTAGGGTCAGCCAGGAGACCGAGGATGCCTAGATCTACGATATGCAAAAATCCACGTAACCAGATTTTCCTAATTTTTTAATAGCCACTTTCACTTTTCACTTTCATGCATTGGAGAAGGAAATGGCAACCCATTCCAGTATTCTTGCCTGGAGAATCTCAGGGACAGGGAAGCCTGGTGGGCTGCTGTCTATAGGGTCATGCAGAGTCGGACACAACTGAAGTGACGTAGCAGCAGCAGCCACTGCCACAGAATTACGAAATTCAACTCCTCTGGCTGGCTGGTACACTCATCTCCAGCATAAGGAGGGCAGGCCAGGGTTAGGGCCCTAAAACACATTAATCTCTCTCTTTGACCAATAAAAGTCAGTCAAACAGTCCTGTCAAGATCTCATCAGAAGAACTGCAGGTGCAGCTCTTTTATTAGAATTCCTTTTTCACTATCAAAGGATAGCAAAGTAAAGAGTTTAGAGATTTCATAATTCAATTTTCTCCCTGATGGGAAAAAAAATTAGAATAAAAGTATCAGAGTAATTAGATAAAAGAATAGAAAATCAAAATCAAGATGAAGAAAGCAAGGATCTTTAGTTTTCTTTATACCCAAATTATTTTCAAACTACAAAACAGAATAATTCACCACTTTAAAGATTAACAAGCTGTTTATAAGCCATTCATGTTGATTAATAAGTAAGCTAAGTACCAACTTTCGCTCATCTAGCATGGAACAATATTCGAGAATTACAAGTATATTCTATCTTTTGGTACCACATTAAACAATTGTCAAATTAAGAACCCTAGTCTATCAAATTGCAAAATCATAGACTACTAGCCTTTCTGCCCAAAGAATACTACCCATTACCCACACACAGTGCCATAAAACTTTATTATTTCACTATGTTAATATGTACCAACATAATTACTTGCAAAATCACCTACAAAAGAAAAAATTTAATAATGCAAATAACTGTGGCACTGTTAAGGGGTTAATGATCTTGTTTAAATTAGTTACATATTTGTTGCAACTAGAAGCATAGTACTGACTAATTTGTAAACAGAGCAGCAATTGAGATGCAGACATAGAGGACAGACTTACGGACAAGCGTGGGGAAAAACAGGGAGAGGGTGAGATGAATGGAGAGCAGCATGGCCGCGTATGCACTAACATGTGTACACAGACAGCCAATGGGAGTTTGCTATAGGATTCAGGGAGCTCACACTGGGGCTTTGTAACAACCTAGAGAGGTGGGAACAGGTAGGAGGCGGGAGGGAGAGTCAAGAGGGGGGGACATATGTGCAGCTACGGTTAATTCATGTTGCTGTATGACAGAAATCAAAACAATACTTAAACCAATAATCAATCAATTAAAAATAAATATTGAAAAAAGGGAAAACACAGCTATATACAAATGTAATATACTTACATGCTTTAATTCTGAGCTATGATCCATATAAGGTATAAAAATTAATTTTCATTATAGATAGAATAAGCAACTAATTCTGGAAGGGAAAAACAAACATTTTGCAAATAAAGAATGAGGCTGAAAGGAATTCAGCTGAGAAGCAAGGAAGAGGTAGAAAGGTAAGAGAATTCAGAAAATTAAAGACGGTTAACAGAAGCATAACACATTATTTTCAAAATACTGTAGGATAAAGGATTTAAAAACACTTCTCTTTCATACCTCTGCACAAAACTAGGACTCACAGGTCAGGCTCACTGCATTAGTACTCTAAAACAATAGCGTTACGGACTTAAAAAACTTATGAAAAGCCAATCTGAAAATATGACCATTCTAAATCTTGTTAAAAAAAAAAACTTCAAATTTATATATCTTCAAAACTGACTCATGTCTGTTATGTTCTTCTTGTATTTTAAATACAATTTAAGATATCTTTAAAATCTGACAAGTATTCTCTTCAAAATATTGTACCAGCCATATTTTATGAATTCTACATCTTTAAATAACAACAAGAAAAAATTTCCAGACTGTGACAAAAGTGATAAAATTATTAAAACTATTTTTGCTCTGGCAAGAGAAAAAAATACCTTGCCTTTCTGACTTAAAATAAAAGTGATAGTTTTCTCTTTTTGTACACCACCACCACCAGGAGGTAGTAATTCAATAATCACAGACAGAAATCAAATTTTACACTACATTTCCAAACCAGTGGTCTTACAATGAGATTTCTCAGCTGTACCTTTTCTCCTGTTAAAAAAAGCATAAAACTATTTAAATTACCACACTGCAATCAAGTAATTATCAGACATCATTTTAAGTTAAAATATCTAAATAGAAATTAATGTTCACTCCCTTTAACTACCCCAGGCTGCTATCCACTCAAGGGGCATCATTCACACTGTATTCTCTGACTGGTACTCACTGGAGTTGTACAAGCCAACCAGAAAATTGCTCTCATTCTAATCTTGAACTCTAGTTACAGGAAAACAGCTTTACCACGCAAAAGGAGTAAAACTGTGTTTAGAATAATGTCATCATTTTACATTCCTTGATTTCAGTAAACTTCTAAATAATCATACCATGACAATTTAACTCTTTGCTAAAACTAAGTAATCAATTATCACTCAAGATGACCAAGAGATACAGACAAAAGTTTATGATAAAAGATTCAAAATTAAGGAAAAACAGCATTTTAGGGAAGAAAAGATCACAAAGGACAGTACCAACGACAGTAGCTCCAGTCCAGAAATCTTTTCAGAACATTCTCAACTAAGGCAAACAGAATAAGTATGAAAAAGTACAAGTGGCAGAAGTACAAAGTACAGGGCTAAAGCAATTCAAACAGAATCCAGGCAATGCTCATGGTGACAGTGGCCACAAAGGATTCTGTAATCCTGCCTGACTGGAAGAAAACTGCAAGAATAATATACTGGAACTAAAAGGTTTAGAAGACTATGAATTTTACTCAACAAGTTGCCAGTTTAACCATGGGCTATAAAATGATCTTCACTTAGGTCTAAATCAGGCTTCTCCTATTTACGTGTTAGAGAATCCAAAATCATTTTCTGAGAAAAATCTCGACTCTTTCCCCCTCTCCACAGGGAAGGCAGAGCAGCTTCCTACTATTCACAAAGATGTCACTACCAGTGCCTTTAAAATTTTATATCCCATCACAGCCCAGTTTATTTATAAATAAAGCTTCTCTACGCACTTAGCTGGCAAAAAAAGAAGAGGAAAGGTGAGATAATTGCATTGCCAACAGTTCTCGGACAGAGAAGATGAGTTATCACTATACTCAGAAATCTGATGTTGAAAATGATATCCAAGATGAGTTGTCCAAGACTGGGTCCGACCATTCCATTAGTCCCTGTAATTCTACTGGGATACACATTGAAGGATACCACAAGAAAAGGTCCTATGTTCATTGAAAATATGTTAAGGATTTTCTCTTACTGTATCACATCACAATCGAACTGTGAATGAAATGTCTAATTTTAATATCAGAAATAGCTTCCCTTTCCCTGGGCACTGGATTTGTTTTTACCTACACTGTTCTCCTCTTCAACAACTTAAAAACTCTGAGAGCCAAAGCAGTGCCCCACCTGCAGAGAGTACTTTATTTCCTACTTTAATCTCTGGTCCCACGACGGAGCCCTACTTCTCTCACTTCTTTGTACTCTTTTTCTTTTTTTTTCCAGTTAAAAAATGTACTTAATATCTACTACCACTTTCTTTGATCTTTTAACAGAACCTTAAAAAAACAAAAAAAGAAAACATCTTCTAATTTTTCTAGTCTTAATCTTAAGAGCACTCATGTACTTGAAGGCAGGAAGAAAATCTATTCCAGTTCAAGTACTATGACTTATTATAAATTTTGGAAATTACTTAACTACCTCAAAATCTCAGTTTATTCAACTATAAAATGGGATTAATTCTACTTATCTATAACAAAGAGATAACATTGGCAAAGTACTTCTTTCTATATAGTACCTGGCATATTAACATCCACATGGTATTAATTAACTATTTTATCAACTTCCTTTATATCTAATCCCTGAGAGAAAAGACCTGGGGACCATATAAGCTGACTCTGCCCGCAAACTGCCTATGAAATGACATTCCCAAAAATCGAGATTAAAACTAGCTTCAGGATAACACATATGAACTAATTATAAAAGTTCAAAGAATATCATGTTCTGAATTAACTTTTATTATGCCACAGTACTCACATATTTAGTGAAGTGCCAGCCTAAATGTGACTGTGAAGGTATTATCACATGAGATTTAAAACAACAGAGTTTGAGCGAAACAGATTATTGTACATAATGTGGGTTCAGTTCAGTTGCTCACTCATGTCCAACTCTTTCAGACCCCATGAACCGCAGCACGCCACACCTCCGTGGCCATCACCAACTGCCAGTTTACTCAAATCCATATATATAGAGTCAGTGATGCCATCCAACCATCTCATTCTCTGTCGTCCCCTTCTCTGCCTGCCCTCAATCTTTCCCAAGCAGCAGGGTCTTTTCAAATGAATCAGTTCTTCACATCAGGTGGCCAAAGTATTGGGAGTTTCATCTTCAGCATCAGCCCTTCCAATGAATATTCAGGACTCACTTCCTTTAGGATACACTAGATGGATCTCCTTGCTGTCCAAGGGACTCTCAAGAGTCTTCTCCAACATCACAGTTCAAAAGCATCAATTCTTCGGTGCTCAGCTTTCTTCACAGTCCAACACTCATATTCATACATGACTACTGGAAAAACCATAGCTTTGACTACACAGATCTTTGATGGCAAAGTAATGTCTCTGCTTTTTAATATGCTGTCTAGGTTGATCATAGCTTTTCTTCCAAGCAAGTGTCCTTTAATTTCATGTCTGCAGTCACCATCTGCAGTGATTTTGGAGCTTAAAAATATAAAATCTCTCACCATTTCCATATCTATTTGCCATGAAGTGATGGGACCAGATGCCATGATCTTACTTTTCTGAATGCTGAGCTTTAAGCCAACTTTTTCACTAGCCTCTTTCATTTTCATCAAGAGGCTCTTTAGTTCTTCTTCACTTTCTGAGATAAGTGTAGCGTCATCTGCACATCTGAAATTATTGATATTTCTCTCAGCAATCTTGATTCCAGCTTGTGCTTCATCTAGCCTGGCATTTCTCATGATGTACTCTGCATGTAAGTTAAATAAGCAGGGTGACAATATAGCCTTGATGTATTCCTTTCCTGATTTGGAACCAGTCTGTTGTTCCATGTCCAGTTCTAACTGTTGCTTCTTCAACTGAATACAGATTTCTCAGGAGGCAGGTCAGGTGGTCTGGTATTCCCATCTCTTTTAAGCATTTTCCACAGTTGATTGTGATTCACACAGTCAAAGGCTTTGTCAGTCAATAAAGCGAAAGTGGAAGTTTTTCTGGAACTCTCTTGCTTTTTCGACTATCCAACGGATGTTGGCAATTTGATCGCTGGTTCCTCTGCCTTTTCTAAATCTAGGTTGAACATCTGGAAGTGCACAGTTCACGTACTGTTGAAGCCTGGCTTGGAGAATTTTGCTAGTGTGTGAAATGAGTACAATTGTGCAATAGTTTTGAGCATTCCTTGGCATTGCCCTTCTTTGGGATTGGAACAAAAACAGGCCTTTTCCAGTCCTGTGGCCACTGCTGAGTTCTCCAAATGTGCTGGCATATTGAATGCAGCACTTTCACAGCATCATCATTTAGGATTTGAAATAGCGCAACTGGAACTCCATCACTTCTACTAGCTTTGTTTGTAGTGATGCTTCCTAAGGCCCACTTGACTTTGCATTTCAGGATGTCTGGCTCTAGCTGAGTGATCACACCATCATGATTATGTGGGTCTTGAAGATCTTTTATGTACAGTTCTTTCACGTATTCTTGCCACCTCTTCTTCAAATCTTCTGCTTCTGTTATGTCCATACTATTTCTATTGTTTATTGTGCCCATCTTTGCATGAAAAATTCCCTTGGTATCTCTAATTTTCTTGAAGAGATCTCTAGTTTTTCCCATTCTATTGTTTTGTGCTATTTCTTTGCAGTGATCACTGGGGAAAGCTTTCTTAGCTCCTCTTGCTATTCTTTGGAACTCTGAATTCAAATGGGTATATCTTTCCTTTTCTCCTTTGCCTTTGCTTCTTCTTTTCATAGGTGTTTTTAAGGGCTTCTCAGATAGCCATTTTGCCTTTTTTGCATTTTTCTTGGGGATGGTCTTGATGCCTGTCTCCTGTACAGTATCACAAACTTTTGTCCATAGTTCTTCAGGCACTCTATCAGATCTAATCCCTTGAATCTATTTCTAACTTCCACTGTATAGTCATAAGGCAATTGATTTAGATCATACCTGAATGGTCTAGTGGACTTCCCTACTTTCTTCAATTTAAGTCTGAATTTGGCAATAAGGAGTTCATGATCTGAGCCACAGTCTGTACCAGCTTAAGGATGTTCTTATCTTTTGGTGTTTAGTCTTTGACTTATTTTTGCTGGCACTTGGTGGGCCTTTTCATTTGAAGAGTGATCCCTTTAGTTCTGGGAAGTTTTCTCATGTTTTTTTCTGCAAACTCCTAGTAGCTGGTGACCCTTTTGGATTAACTGCCCATTTTTCTTATCTCTTTCTTGCATCTTTTCCATCGTTTTGCCTTCTGTCTTTTTAGAGATTCACTGACATATTTTCCATCTCTTTAAATATTTGACAGTTACTGTTTCTGAGAACTGTTCTCTTTATCTGTAACATTTTTTAAAAGTGCTCTGTTGCCACAGGAGTATAGTGCATGTGTCTGACTCTTTGCGACCCTATGGACCGTAGGCTCCTCTGTCTGTGGGATTCTCCAAGTGAGAATACTGGAGTGGATTGCCTTTTCCTTCTCCAGGGATCAGTTCAATTCAGCTGCTCAGTTGTGTTTGACTCTTTGCGACCCCATGAATCGCAGCACGCCAGGCCTCCCTGTCCATCACCAACTCCCAGAGTTCACTCAAGACTCACGTCCATCAAGTCCGTGATGCCATCCAGCCTCATCCTTTGTCGCCCCCTTCTCCTCCTGCCCCCAATCCCTCCCAGCATCAGAGTCGTTTCCAATGAGTCAACTCTTCACATGAGGTGGCCAGAGTACTGGAGTTTCAGCTTCAACATCATTCCCTCCAAAGAAATCCCAGGGCTGATCTTCTTCAGAAAGGACTGG